>JAQPPZ010009046.1:0-16812 GCA_028583015.1 Wollemia nobilis | reverse complement strand
ATTTGAATAACACAAGCTTATACCGAGAGGGGGGGTGAACAAGATAAGACCACTTTTAACTTTTTCTTTCAACTCAGCTTTCAATTCAATGTAATGTAGAAAATAGATAGCAGTATTAACAACAGTAATAAAGCAATGCACAAAACATCATCCACAAAGTGACATAGCAATTTACGTGGTTCACCCAAGGTGGGCTACTCCACGGATAAAAATTTCCTCTAAAAGTTATATCAAAGTCTTCTAGGAATCCTTCTCGATTACAATGTTTATGAGCCTTGGCTCAAAGGAGATACCTTCCCCTTATTCTGCTTTGGCTGGTGATCCTCTAGAAGACCTCTACCTCCTTTGCCCTTAGCAAGTGGAATTCTGTCCATAGAAGACACCTGTCTTCCCCGCCTCCGGCTGGAGATCTCTATCCTCAATTTTGTCACAGCAAAGTTGGTCCTCTTCTCTGCACCAAACATAGTCTTTCAGTCTGGCACAATACTGTCCTCTTCCTCTATTATTTTCTGCACTTGGTTGAAACCAATATTTTACTGTCTATGCAAATACAACAGTTCTTGATCAAAAACACAGTAGCATAGATTTCACGTATTCTACGTATACATAGCACAACAGTCTTCATAAAATACAGTAGCACTATCTTCACAAATACAGCAGCACTTCCTTCACACTTTTTGCTAAAACACGATAGCACTGTCTTCGTAACCTCTATGAAAACACATCAGTCACTCAGGCTTCTACTTATGCAACTCTACGATCGATCTTCTCCCTGCACTCTCTCTGCGCAAATCGCACTTCAAATGCACACTTGATCGATTCGACTCGACACGCTCTCTTGCGCACAGCAGAGTTCACTTGCGCAAATTCAACACCCATTCGATACCCAAAATCTTTGAACAGCCCTCCTTTTATACTAGCAATCTCATGATTAAATTCTTGATCTTAGTCAGCTGTATATCCCTAAAACAATTGTCGGCTACATAACCCCACACTTCATCAGCTCAAGGTTAACTCTATTGGCTTTAACCGCCTCTACTGTTCTATAGCTTTTCTAGAATGAAATATCAACATGTCATGATATCATGACATATTTGCCTGTCATACGCCTTCTTTGCTTGCTGTCATGAAATCGTGACACTACTGCCTACAATGCACCTTCTTATCTAACTTGTTGTCGCAAAATCATGACACTCTATTTTGCCGTCACTTCCTACCCTTGCTTTAGCCTATTGTCGTGAAATCGTGACACTGCATCTTGTCGTACACTTTATCTATCCTATTGTCATGAAATCGTGACACTTCCTGTCTTTGCTGACATCATCTGCAAATCTGTCGTGAAATCGTGACCCTTTTTTCTTCATGGCCTTCTTCTTTGCTTGTTTCATGAAATCATGACACTTCCTGTCTTTGTTGATGTCACCTGCAACTTTGTCGCAAAATTGTGACACTGTCTCCAACTGCAAGCTGCCAACTCAACCTATCATGAAATCATGACACTTTCTACATCCGTACAACTTCTTTGTAGCCTATCATGAAATCGCAATGCTTTTGGCTTTCGAATGCTTTCTCCACTGCCTATCACGAAATCATGACACTTTTGGCATTCATACGCTTTCTTTGCAGCTCGTCGTGAAATCACGACGCTTCTCCTTTCAGGCTCTTCTCTTTGTTGCATGTCATATTTTCAGGAGCTAAAACTAAAATCAATCTCTTTGAAGTTTTTCTCCCCCTGACTTGAAGTTTCCTCTTCACTTGAATCTCTCCTCCTTACTCATATCTCTCCCCCTTACTCAAATCTCTCCCCCTTTGTCATCAATGGCAAAGGGTCACCTTTGGGGCTTGGGACTAAGAATGAGTCTCTTAGCTTAGTCCCTCCCCCACCTCCTATTGAGGTGAATTAAAATAGGGTTGGGAGTGAAACTCCCATTAGACACTCATCATCATCAGTGTCTACAATTTCTTTGTCGGGCCTTTTCTTGAGCTCTTTGTTAATGTTTCTGTTCTTGGCACTTTTCTTGTTCTTGTTCTCATATTTTTCCTTGTCCACACTCGGATCCTTGGACCTATTTATGCCATTTTTCCTGTTCCTATACCTTGGAAGATCAGCTCTACACTGTCTGGCTATGTGACCTATGTTGTTGCACTTGTAAAAAATAGCAACATTATTTCTTTCAGGCATAGCTATACTTTGAATCTGCCTGTTCTGACTAACCTAGTTCCTGTTATTTGTATTGCAAAAGATTGCCTTATGCCCAAACTGATTACAAGAGTAGCAATACCCTTGAAATAAATTACGACTTCTGAAATTATTATTACCCTTCTTTATTTGAGACATACAATGTGCAGCCATGTGTCCAAACCTGTAACATGCAAAACATATGCCGTGAAATATTCTTTTAATCGATCTCTTGGGTCCCGAAAACTTTTGTTTCACATTCAGAAATCTATTTTCTATTTCTGTGCATTCATCACTCACAAAATCATGATCTGAAGTACTTTCTTAATCATAACTTTCTTCCTTTTTAAAACTTTTGCTAGATTCCCTAGCCTATTTCTTATGCGGCTCAACAAAACCAAGACCTGTTTTATCTACTGGATTTCTTTGTTTTTTGACGAGAGACTTAACCTTCTTGGAGCTATACTAAAATCTGTAGAGTTTATCCTTGTAATCTTTATGTTCTTCTTTCAAAGAAGCCATTTTCTGCTCTAACTCATTATATTCACGAAACTTAGACTCTAACTCATCCTTGAGTTCTTGTGTTTTGGTTATAGAGAAGTCAAGACTTTTTATAAGATCGTCTCTCACCATACAACATTCATCTAACTTAATCTTGAGTCTATCATTCTTCTTTCTTTCCTTTTTCAAAACACTAAGAGCATTATTGAGTTCACATTCTAGAGCCTCTATTTTATTGCACTTTGAGATATCAAGGCCTTTTTTAGATTTCTTATCACTAGAGGAGCTACCCTTTTCAAAGACCATACATGCATCTTCCTTATCATTTTCTGAGGCATCCTCATACATACTAGCAACCAATTCATTATTTGTGCAATCATCCTCAAGGTGCCCAAAATTTCCACATCTAAAACATTTTATGACAATGAATTTATGTTTCGGTTCTTCCTCCTTTTCTGAAATGAATAGCATCTCATTTTCATCATCACTAGAAGAACTTTCACTCTCACTGCTAGAACACTTACTTGCTTTGTCTAGGTAGAAGCTCTTCTTATTCTTGTAGGAATGCCTCTTTCCATGATTGTTGTACTCATATTTGCTTTTCCTATGATTTTTGTACTCATCTTTGCTCTTTTTGAAATGCCTGTGTTTTTCAAAATCCTTGCTCTTAACATCCTGAATATCTTCATCACTTTCATTTTTGGAAACAGTACAATCAGTAGCATAATGACCAAATTTCCCACAGTTGAAACATCTTATATTTTTTTTTGCTTTTGTGCTTTCTGGAAAACTTGTCTTTCTTGTTGTAATATGCCTCTTCCTCACTAGAAGACTCATCACTTTCTTGAATCTGTTTGCCCTTTGATTTCTTGGTAGCTTTAAAAGATGCCTCTTTCTTTACATCAACTTTCACTTGAGTTATCAACTCAAATGCTGCAAGAATACTATGGAGCTCATCCTTTTTCAATTTATCTAAATCTTTAGCTTCCTCAATAGCATAAATATTTTCACTAAATCTATTAGGAAGAGATCTTAAAATCTTATCACACACATCATTTTTAGCAAGTTCAAGACCTAAGTCTTTCATAGAATTAACAACTTCATCCATACGGAGCATGTAGTCACTAATATTTTCATCATCATTCATTTTGAGTTGTTCAAACATACCTTTAAAATGTCTCAACTTGGCCTTTCGGACATTTGCATCACCTATATGAACAACCTGCAATTGTTTCCACATTTCACTAGTTGTCTTGCAGTGAATAACTTTGGTGAGATCTACCTTCTGTAAACCCTTCAATATTGCATTCATGGATTTTGAGTTGCTGTGATGTAGAAGCATGTCTTCTTTAGTGTAAGGACCATTTTTAGGAATAGCGTACCCATCTTCAATCACTTCCCATACCTCATTGCCAAGAGCCATTAGATAGACTTTCATTCTTGCACTCCACAGGCCAAAATCTGATCCGTCAAGAATAGGTGATGCATTGCCACTTGAGTAGTCCATTGTGTTCTTTGCAAGATTTTCCTTCAAGCTGTTAAACTTTCTGAAGGCACTAGCTCTGATACCAATTGAAGAACACAAGATTATACTAAGAGGGGGGGTGAACAGTATAAGACCACTTTTAACTTTTTCTTTCAACTCAGTTTTCAATTCAATGTAATGCAAAAAATAGATAATAGTATTAACAACAATAATAAAGCAATGCACAAAACATCATCCACAAAGTGACACAGCAATTTACGTGGTTCACCCAAGGTGGGCTACTCCATGGATAAAACTTTTCTCTAAAAGTTATATCAAAGTCCTCTAGGAATCCTTCTCAATTATAATGTTTATGAGCCTTGGCTCAAAGGAGATACCTTCCCCTTATTCTACTTTGGCTGGTGATCCTCTAGAAGACCTCTACCTCCTTTGCCCTTAGCAAGTGGAATTTTGTCCACAGACGACACCTGTCTTCCCTACTCTGGCTGGAGATCTCTATCCTCAATTCTGTCACAACAAAGTTGGTCCTCTTCTCTACACCAAACATAGTCCTTTGGTCTGGCACAATACTCTCCTCTTCCTCTATTCTTTTTTGCACTTGGTTGAAACCAATATTTTACTGTCTATGCAAATACAACAGTTCTTGATCAAAAACATAGTAGCACATATTTCACGTATTCTGCATATACACAGCACTATAGTCTTCGTAAAATACAGCAGCACTATCTTTGCAAATACAGCAGCACTTTCTTCGCACTTTTTGCTAAAACACGATAGCACTATCTTCGCAACCTCTATGAAAACACAACAGTCACTTAGGCTTCTACTTATGCAACTCTATGATCAATCTTCTCCCTACACTCTATCTACACAAATCACACTTCGAATGCACACTTGATCGATTCAACTTGACTCGCTCTCTTGCGCATAGCAAAGTTCACTTGTGCAAATTCGACACCCATTTGATACCCAAACTCTCTAAACAGCCCTCCTTTTATACTAGCAATCTCATGATTAAATTCTTGATCTTAGTCAGCTGTATATCCCTAAAACAATCGTCGGCTGCACAACCCCACACTTCGTCGACTCAAGGTTAACTCTATCAGCTTTAACTGCCTCTACTATTCTGTAGCTTTTCTAGCACAAAATATCAACATGTTGCAATATCATGATGTCTTTTCCTACCGTACACTTTCTTTGCTTGCTATCATGAAATCACGACACTAATGCCTATAGTGCACCTTTTGTTGCTTACTGTCACGAAATCGTGACACTACAGCCTGTCGTACACTTCCTGTAGGCTATTGTCATGAAATCATGACACTACAGCCTGTTGTACACCTTATCTAACATGTTGTCATGAAATCACGACACTGCAGCCTGCCTTACACCTTACTTTAGTCTGTTGTCACGAAATTGCGACACTACATCCTACCGTACACTTTATCTAGCCTATTGTTGCGAAATCGCGACACTTCCTATCTTTACTGATGTCATCTGCAACTCCGTCATGAAATTGTGACCCTTTTTCCTTCATGGCCTTCTTCTTTGCTTGTGTCATGAAATCGTGACACTTCCTATATTTGCTGACATCATCTGCAACTCTGTCGCAAAATTGTGACACTGTCTCCAACTACAAGCTACCAACTCAACCTGTCGTAAAATCATGACACTTTCTGCATCTGTACAACTTCTTTATAGCCTATCACGAAATTGTGATGCTTCTGGATTTTGAACGCTTTCTCCACTGCCTGTCACAAAATCATGACACTTCTAGCTTTTGTATGCTTTCTTTGCAGCTGGTCACGAAATCACGATGCTTCTCCTTTTAGGCTCTTCTCTTTGCTGCATGTTGCAAAATCGTGACAGTTCCCATTTAAATTCTCTGTAGCATGTCGTGAAATCGTGACAGTCCTCAACTCGACATTTGGAGCATGTTGCAAAAATACGATAGCCCTTACTTGGAACTTTGCAACATGTCACAAAATCACAATAGTCCTCACTTTGTCTTTTGCAGCATGTCGCAAAATTGTGATAGTTCCTTAATCACTTTCTTTCTCTTCAAACTTGTCGTGAAATCACGATAGTTAACATTGCAGACTTCCTCTTCTTCAACATGTCATGAAATTGTGACACTTTTCCTTTCGGACTCTCTCTCCTGCAACATGTCACGAAATCGCGACACTTGCTCGTCCAAACAACTTTTCTGGAAATGTGTCGTGAAATCGTGACACTTTTCTTTCTCTGCCTTCCTGCGCTTCCTGAGTCGCGAAAATGTGACATGTCACAAAATCGTGACAGTTTTGCCCGCTATGCCTCTGCCTTCCAGCATGTCACGAAATCACAACAGTTTTGCCCAAACTTTCTCTCTCCTAAAACATGTCATGAAATCACGACAGTTTTTTCAGCCGCCTGCAAACTTTTTCTAACTTATTTTTTTCTGGATCTTTTGCAACTGGGCTATTTTGATTTTCTTGGAGACTTACTGACCAGCTGAAACCTTCATCAAAACACATACTTAGACATAAAAACAAATTGCTCCAAGAACTCCTTGACATCAAAGACAACAACTACCAAGAGCTCCTTTGACATCAATGACAACAACTACACTTAAGCAAAGGCAATGTACTCAAGGTACCCAAAATTGCCAACATAATTTTTTTTTAAATCACTATTTATATATATATATATATATATATATATATATATATATATATACATGATTAATGGCAACCAAATCCCTCTTGGACTGTTGCAAATTTTATTATTGAAGCTAGGAGAATGATTCAAAATTTAGAAGTAAAAATTTAAGGGGGGGGGGAGGTAACAAAGTTGCGAGTAACCACGGCTAATCAAGGTATTAAGCAACAAAATATTCACATTTGGACAGGTAATTTCCCATATGGCCTTAGATCATTGGACAAAGAATTCAGTAAAAGGTTGTAATCGAGTTAGAATCCCTAGGGCGGGTGGCTAGAACCCTTCCCATTGGATGTTGCTTTTTGAATATTTTGTTTGGGCCTACATGCCCAGTTTTTTGTCTTTATTTATCCATGTGGGTAAGCGTGCCCAAATTTTATCTCTATTTGGCTTATGTGTCTAGGTTTGTATGACTAGTATATGTTGGTCTAGGTGTAGGTAGTTGTGTCTAAGGGCTCATTGGATTTAATGTTTTAAGTATCCTCAGTATCCTAGTGGTTGGAGATTAGTTTCTTTTTGTTATAAGATTTGGAGGTCCTTTCAAAACTCCTTTCATACAACTAATAAAATATATTTATAATATATATATATATATATATATATATATATATATATATATATATATATATATATATATGCTTTTAAATTAACATCTATCCATTAATTGAGGATGATACATCATATGTTACCTATGCAATCCCACAACCTTAAACATCAAGCTCTAATAAAAGACTTACAATCAACAACCTGATAAAAGGGCACCCAACCAACACAGATAAAATGGCTTGATAAAAGAAAACTAAATCCAATAACTCTACCAACCAAAAAAAAGTGAAAAAATTTTGCATCGAAGGCAACAACCCAACAACCCAAAAGAGGGGGTCAAAAAATAATCCCCGAGGTAGATATATCCATAAATAAAATAATAAATGACCACATATGGAACCAACCACCACAAAAAAACCCACCTAAAAAAAATTCAAAAATGAAAGAAAATGAGGTCCAAGGTGTAGACCAATTGGTTCGACCAAACCCCATAAGGGGGCGAAGGTCCAAGGTTCAAATATTGGGCCTTGTCAGACTGAATGCTTGTCCCTTTCTTGGTGATTTTAGTGGTGTAAAAGGTTTTAAATGATTGTGGTATGGTGGTTATAGGGGTGGGTTGCATGAAGATCTATATGGTAGCTTCTGGGGTGGACAACGCAAAATACTATGGTGGCCATAAAAATCTAGATAGCCTACCCGGATTCATGGCGGCTACCAATTCCACCATGTAAATTCAAAAAAAAATGAAATAAATCAACCCACAAAGGCATGTGGGTCACACTCCTCCATGGAATGCCACCAAAGCATTCCCAATCCCTAGAACTATTAAATTCAAATGAAGAAAGGAGTGTCATTCAGATAGTTTGAAATAACCTACCTTCAAATGGTCCCCTAATAGGCATTAATGGAACTCCACACTTGAAATTTAAATCCACAAGTGGATTTTAATCCCACCCAAAAGAGATTCAAATATGAAAACTACTCCAAGATCCACTTTCTACCCAATGATAACCAGGAAAACAAGAAAACCTGCAACACCAAAGATGATGCAAAAATTGGAAACTAGGAAATAACCAGGATTTTGAAATCTTATAACAACAAGGAAAATACCAAATAACACATGAGATCGAGCAAAAAATCACAAAAATATCTACAACTAAAATCACATCCAACAACATCTCATTCACCCTAGGTGGGGAAATTTTAATAGCATCCAATCTGAGTTATCTACTACTACACCTGATACTCAATTTTTTTTAGATCAAAATCAGGATGGGCCCTAATGGCCACATCAGAGTTGAAATCCCTCTTATTAGGTCTTTCCACTTTTCTTTTAACTCCTATGAGACTATAGGACTTTCGATATCTTCTGGTTTTAGGGTTTGGGGAGCCCTTATCTAGAATAGGTCCAGGGGATGCTATTAGAGTTTCCATTCTCTACTGCAACATAGCTTCCTCTATAGCAAGGAAATCAAAGGATTTTTGAAGAGTAAAATAGGGTCCTTTTTGTTGGGTGGGGGGGCCGCCCTTCTCGGGGATCTCCTTTTTTTTTTTTTTTTTTTTTTTTTTTTTCTTTAAATTTTTAAAAAAAAAAAAGGGGGGGGGGAATTTTTCGTTGGCAATTTTGGGACCCCTTGGGTACATTGCCTTTGCTCAAGTGTAGAAGTTGTCATTGATGTCAAGAAGCTTTTGAAGGATTTTGGTTTGATGTCAAATAATTTGTTTTGTTGAAGGTTTCGACATGACAAGATTCGAAGGTTATTCAGAGCTTGGACAGTGAGTTTCCAAGAAGACCATAGTGGCCCATTTGCAAAAGATCAAAGAAAAAGACAAGTAAGAAAAGGTAGGCAACAGGCAAGAAAAATAATCACGATTTCGCGACATGTTAGAGGAGAGAGAAAGTGCTAGAAAAACTATCATGATTTCGTGACATGTTAGAGGAGAGAGAAAGAGCTAGAAAAACTGTCATGATTTCATGACATGTTAGAAGAGAGAGAAGAAGTAGGGAAAACTGTCGCGATTTCATGACATGTTGGAAGAGAGAGAAGAAGCAGGAAAAACTGTCGCGATTTCGTGACATGTTGGCAGAGAAAAAGGCAAGTGGAAAAACTGTCACGATTTCATGACATGTTGGCAAAGAAGGAGAGCAAGGTGGAAAGTGTCACGATTTCGTGACATGTCACATTTTCGCGACTTGAAAAGAGCAAGAAGGCAGAGAAGGAAAAGTGTCACGATTTCGCGACATATTGCAAGGAAGGTTGTACGGATGAAAAAGTGTCACGATTTCGTGACATAATGCAGAAGAGAGAGTCCATAGTGTAAATTTTCATGATTTCATGACAAGTTTGAGGAGAGAGAAAGTAACACAAAAAGTGTCACAATTTCACGACATGCTGCAGAGCTCAAGGTAAGTGAGAACCATCACGATTTCACGACATGCTGCAGATGAAAATGTTCCAAGTGAGAACTATCACGATTTCGTGACATGCAGCAAAGGAAAGGTTTTGAAGTGAGAACTGTCACGATTTCATGACAGGTTGTGGAGAAAATGTATGGATGAAGAAAGTGTCATGATTTCGTGACAAGATGAAGGGAAAGCGTACGGATGCAGAAAGTGTCACGATTTTGCGATAGGCAGAAAAGAAAGTAGACGAAAGTAGAAGTGTCATGATTTCACGACAGAAACAGAAAGCAAGGCTTCAACAGTAGAAGTGTCACGATTTCGTGATAGAAACTAAAAGCAAGTCTTCTATAGGTAAAGTGTCATGATTTCATGACAAAAGTAGAGAGGAAGGTTATGAAGATAGAAGTGTCACGATTTCATGACAGAAGTGAAGACGAAGTCTGCAAAGGCAGAAGTGTCACGATTTCACGACAAAAGCAGAGAGAAAGGTTATGAAGACAGAAGTGTCGTGATTTCACGATAGAAGTGAAGACGAAGTCTGCAGAGGCAAAAGTGTCACGATTTCGTGACAAAAGTAGAAAGGAAGGTTATGAAGATAGAAGTGTCACGATTTCATGACAGAAGTGAAGATGAAGTCTGCAGAGGCTAAAGTGTCATGATTTCATGATAGAAGCAGAAAGGAGGTCGACGAAGGGAGAAGTGTCACGATATCATGACAAGAACATAGTTAAAGTTGACAAAGGCTGAAGTGTCACGATATCGTGACAAAAGCCAAAAGAAAGTGTATGGTTGCAAAGGTGTCATGATATCATGACATGTTGTAGTTTCACGAGAAAAGCTACAGAACCATAGAGGCGGTTGAAGCCGACAGAGTTAAATTTGAGCCGACGAAGTTTAGGGTTACAGCCGACTAAAGTTTAAGTTTTGATCTTGAAATTTATGTTATAAAAGGAGGGCTGTTTTGAGATTTTTGGGTATCGAACTTGCGCAAGTTAAGTCCACGGTGCGCAGAGAGCGAGTCATGTCGAATCGAGCTAAGTGCGAAGCAAGAGTGCACAGAGAGCAGAAAAGCGAAGTGTTGTGAGTTGCGAAGAGTTGAGGACAGAGATTGGTGCAGATTCGAGGACATTGTGCCAGACCGAAGGACTGTGTTTGGTGTAGATCAGAGAAAGAGATTCAAGGACATTGTGCCAGATCGAAGGACTATGTTTGGTGTAGATCAGAGAAAGAGATTCAAGGACATTTGTGCTAGACCGAAGGACTGTGTTTGGTGCAGATCATAGAAAGAGAACGAGGACTTTTGTGCTAAATCGAAGGACTGTGTTTAGTGCAAATTCGAGGACCAGCTTTGGAGGTGATAGAGTTGAGAACAGAGGTCTCCAGCCAGAGCAGGGAGGATAGGTGTCTTCTGTGGATAGAGTTCCATTTGCTAAGGGCAGCGGAGGTAGAGGTTTTCTAGAGAATCACCAGTCAGAGCAGAGCTAGGGGATTGGTGTCTCCTGTGGGTTGGTGCCCACGAACTCGAGATTAGGGGAAGGTATCTCCTTTGAGCAGAGGCTCATAAATTTTGATTGTAATTGGGAAGGTTTCCCAAAGAACTTTGAGATAATTTTTTAGAGAAAAGTTTTGTGGACGTAGCCCAGCCATTCTGGGTGAACCACGTTAAAATTGGTGTCACTTTGTGGATGATTTTGTGCATTGTTTTGATATTGCTTTGGGTATATTGCTTTACTATTTTGAAGTATAAAAGAAAAAGTAAAAAGAGGTCTTATACTGTTCACCCCCCTCTCAGTATAAGCTTGTGTTCTTCAATTGGTATCAGAGCCGGTGCCTTCAAAAAGTTTAACAACTTGAAGGAAAAGCTAGCAAAGAACACAATGGATTATTCAAGTGGCAATGCAGCACCTATTCTTGATGGATCAGATTTTGGTCTTTGGAGTGCAAGGATGAAGGTTCATCTAATGGCACTTGGGAATGAGGTTTGGGAAGTGATTGAAGATGAGTACACTATCCCTGAACATGGTCCTTATACTAAAGAAGATAGGCTCCTACATCACAGCAATTCAAAAGCTATGAATGCAATCCTGAAAGGCTTACAGAAAGCAGATCTCACCAAAGTGATTCACTGCAAGACAACTAGTGAAATGTGGAAACAATTGAAGGTGGTTCATACTAGGTGATGCAAATGTCCGAAAGGCCAAGTTGAGACACTTCAAAGGTATGTTTGAACAACTCCGGATGAATGATGATGAAAATATTAGTGACTACATGCTTCGTATGGATGAGGTTGTTAACTCCATGAAAGACTTAGGTCTTGAGCTTGCTAAAAATGATGTTTGTGATAAGATTTTAAGATCTCTTCCTAATAGATTTAGTGAAAAGATTTTTGCTATTGAGGAAGCTAAAGATTTGGATAAGTTGAAAAAGGATGAGCTCCATAGTATACTTGCAGCATTTGAGTTGAGAACTCAAGTGAAGGTTGATGTCAAGAAAGAGGCAACTTTCAAGGCTACCAAGAAATCCAAGGGTAAACAACTTCAAGAGAGTGATGAGTCTTCTAGTGATGAAGAGGCATATTACAGCAAGAAAGGCAAGTTCTCTAGAAAGCACAAAAGCGTAAAAAATATAAGATGTTTCAATTGTGGAAAGTTTGGTCATTATGCTACTGATCGCATCGTTTCCAAGTATGAAAGTGATGAAGAAAAATAGGATTCTAAGAGCAAGGATTCTGAAAAGCACAAGCATCACAGGAAAAACAAAGATGAGCACAACAATCAAGGAAAGAGGTATTCTCACAAGCACAAGAAGAGTTTCTACCTAGACAAAGCAAGTAAGTGTTCTAGTAGTGATAGTGAAAGTTCTTCAAGTGATGAAGAAAATGAGATGTTGTTCATATCATAAAAAGAGGAAGAACCAAAACATAGATTCATTATCATGAAATGTCTTAGATGTGGAAATTTTGGTCACCTTGAGGATGATTGCACAAATAATGAGTTGGTTTCTAGTATGTATGAGGATGCTTCAGAAAACTATAAGGAAGATGCATGTATGGTTTTTGAAAAGGGTAGCACCTCTAGTGATAAGAAATCTGTAAAAGGCTTTGATGATTCAGAAAGCAAACAAATAAAGGATCTTGAAAGTGAACTTACTAATGCTCTTAGTGCTTTGAAAAAGGAAAGAAAGAAGAATGCTAGACTCAAGGATAAGTTAGATGAATGTTATATGGAGAGAGATGATCTTATAGAAAATCTTGATTTCTCTATAGCTAAGACACAAGAACTCAAGGATGAGTTAGAGTCTAAGGTTCTTGAGTATAGTGAGTTAGAAAAGAAAATGGCTTCTTTGAAAGAGGAAACTAAAGAGTACAAGGATAAGCTCTATAGGTTTCAAGATAGCTCCAAAAATGTTAAGTCACTCATCAAAGGACAAAGAAAGACAACAGATAAAACAGGCCTTGGTTTTGTTAAGCCGCACAAGGAACAAGTTGAAGAGTCTCGTAAGAGACTCCAAAAGGAAGAGAGTTCTGATGAGGAAAGTATTTTAGATCATGAGTCCTTGGATGATAGATACGCAAAAATAGAAAACAGAATTCAGAATAAGAAGAAGAAGTTTTTGGGACCCAAGAGGTCAAATAAAGGAAAATTTCACGACAGATGTTTTGCGTGTCACAGGTTTGGTCACACGGCTTCACATTGCATGGCTAAAATGAAGAAGGTCAACAACAATTTTAGAAGTACTAGTTTCTTTCAAGGGTATTGCTACTCTTGTCAATAGTTTGGGCACAAGGCAGTTTATTGCAAGGCAATTAACAGGAACAGGTTTGGTCAGAACTGGTGGATTCAAAGAACAGGGATGCCTAAAAGAAATAATATTGTTACTTGTTATAAGTGCAACAATGACGGTCACACAGCTAGACAGTGCAGAGCTGAACTTCCAAGGTATAGGAATAGGAATAGTGGTATAAATAGGTCCAAGGATCAAGGCGTGGACAAGAACAGGGATGAGAACAAGAACAAGAATAGTGACAAGAATAGAAATATGGACAAAGAGTTCAAGAGAAGGCCCGACAAGGAAGTGATAGATGCTGATGATGATCAGTGCCTAATGGGAGTTTTACTCCCATCCCAGAATTAATCACCTCATTAGGAGGTGGGGGAGGGACTAAGCTAAGAGGCTCATTCTTAGTCCCGAGCCCCAAAGTGACCCTTTGCCATTGATGACAAAGGGGGAGAGATATGAGTAAGGGGGAGAGCTTCAAGTGAAGAGAAAAGTTTCAAGTCAGGGGGAGCAAAACTTCAAAGGGAGATTCTCAGCTGTTAGCATAGTTGGTTTCAGTTTTGGCTCTTGAGAAGTGTTTTCAGTAAAGGTTTGCCATCAATGACAAAGGGGGAGATTGTTGGCAATTTTGGGTACCTTGGGTACATTGCCTTTGCTCGAGTGTAGAAGTTGTCATTGATGTCAAGAAGCTTTTGAAGGATTTTGGTTTGATGTCAAATAATTTGTTTTGTTGAAGGTTTCGACATGACAAGATTCGAAGGTTATTCAGAGCTTGGACAGTGAGTTTCCAAGAAGACCATAGTGGCCCATTTGAAAAATATCAAAGAAAAAGACAAGTAAGAAAAGGTAGGCAACAGGCAAGAAAAAAAGTCGCGATTTCATGACATGTTAGAGGAGAGAGAAAGTGCTGGAAAAACTGTCACGATTTCGTGACATGTTAGAAGAGAGAGAAAGAGCTGGAAAAACTGTCACACGATTTCGCGACATGTTAGAAGAGAGAGAAGAAGCAGGGAAAACTGTCACGATTTCACGACATGTTGGAAAAGAGAGAAGAAGCAGGAAAAACTGTCACGATTTCGTGACATGTTGGCAGAGAAAAAGGCAAGTGGAAAAACTATCGTGATTTTGCAACATGTTGGCAGAGAAGGAGAGCAAGGTGGAAAGTGTCACGATTTCGCGACATGTCGCATTTTCATGACTTGAAAAGAGCAGGAAGGCAGAGAAGGAAAAGTGTCATGATTTCGTGACATATTGCAAGGAAGGTTGTACGGACGAAAAAGTGTCACGATTTCGTGACATAATGCAGAAGAGAGAGTCCGCAGTGTAAACTGTCATGATTTCATGACAAGTTCGAGGAGAGAGAAAGTAACACGAAAAGTGTCATGATTTTGCGACATGCTACAGAGCTCGAAGTGAGAACCATCATGATTTCATGAACATGCTGCAGATGAAAATGTTCCAAGTGAGAACTATCACGATTTCGTGACATGCAACAAAGGAAAGGTTTTGAAGTGAGAACTGTCGCGATTTCGCGACAGGTTGTGGAGAAAATGTACGGATGAAGAAAGTGTCACGATTTCGTGACAAGATGAAGGGAAAGCGTACGGATGCAGAAAGTGTCACGATTTCATGACAGGCAGAAAAGAAAGCAGATGAAAGTAGAAGTGTCACGATTTCATGATAGAAATAGAAAGCAGGGCTTCAACAGTAGAAGTGTCATGATTTCATGACAAAAACTAAAAGCAGGTCTTCTATAGGTGAAGTGTCACGATTTCACGACAAAAGTAGAGAGGAAGGTTATGAAGATAGAAGTGTCACGATTTCACAATAGAAGTGAAGATGAAGTCTGCAAAGGCAGAAGTGTCACGATTTCATGACAAAAGCAGAGAGGAAGGTTATGAAGACAGAAGTGTCATGATTTCGTGACAGAAGTGAAGACGAAGTCTGCAGAGGCAGAAGTGTCATGATTTCATGACAAAAGTAGAAAGGAAGGTTATGAAGACAGAAGTGTCACGATTTCATGACAAAAGTGAAGATGAAGTCTACAGAGGCTAAAGTGTCACGATTTCATGATAGAAGCAGAAAGGAGGTCGACGAAGGGAGAAGTGTCGCGATATCACGACAAGAACATAGTTAAAGTTGACAAAGGCTGAAGTGTCATGATATCGTGACAAAAGCCAAAAGAAAGTGTACGGTTGCAAAGGTGTCACGATATCACGACATGTTGTAGTTTCACAGGAAAAGCTACAGAACCACAAAGGTGGTTGAAGCCGACAGAGTTAAATTTGAGTCGACGAAGTTTAGGGTTATAGCCGACTAAAGTTTAAGTTTTGATCTTGAAATTTATGTTATAAAAGGAGGGTTGTTTTGAGATTTTTGGGGATCGAACTTGCGCAAGTTAAGTCCATGGTGCGTAGAGAGCGAGTCGTGTCGAATCGAGCTAAGTGCGAAGCAAGAGCGCACATAGAGAGAAAAAAAGCGAAGTGTTGTGAGTTGCGAAGAGTTGAGGATAGAGATTGGTGCAGATTCGAGGACATTGTGCCAGACCGAAGGACTGTGTTTGGTGCAGATCAGAGAAACAGATTCAAGGACATTGTGCTAGATCGAAGGACTGTGTTTGGTGCAGATTAGAGAAAGAGATTCGAGGACATTTGTGCCAGACCGAAGGACTATGTTTGGTGCAGATCAAAGAAAGAGAACGAGGACTTTTGTGCTAAACCGAAGGACTATGTTTAGTGCAAATTTGAGGACCAGCTTTGGAGGTGATAGAGTTGAGAACAGAGGTCTCCAGCTAGAGCAGGGAGGATAGGTGTCTTCTTTGGATAGAGTTCCATTTTCTAAGGGCAACGGAGGCAGAGGTTTTCTAGAGAATCACCAGTCAGAGCAGAGCTAGGGGATTGGTGTCTCCTGTGGGTTGGTGCCCATGAACTCGAGATTAGGGGAAGGTATCTCCTTTGAGCAGAGGCTCATAAATTTTGATTGTAATTGGGAAGGTTTCCCAAAGAACTTTGAGATAATTTTTTAGAGAAAATTTTTGTGGACGTAGCCCAGCCATTCTGGGTGAACCACGTTAAAATTGGTGTCACTTTGTGGATGATTTTGTGCATTGTTTTGATATTGCTTTGGGTATATTGCTTTACTATTTTGAAGTATAAAAGAAAAATTAAAAATAGGTCTTATACTGTTCACCCCCCCTCTCAGTATAAGCTTGTGTTCTTC
>JAQPPZ010009045.1:0-17002 GCA_028583015.1 Wollemia nobilis | reverse complement strand
CTAAGGAAATAAGCTTTTATCTTTGTCAAGTGTGCTCGTTAGTGGTTGAAATTCAAGCCTATTAGTTGGCACAAATCTTTCTTCTTAGAGATTGCTTAGCATGAATCATGTTTATACTCTTTGTCCAATGTCATACCATGTTATTTTAATATTATAACTGTATTAAGTATTCAATCCTCACTATTTTAGTGGTTTAGCCAAAGTTTATTTTACAAAATATTTAGATTAAAAAACATAAATAGATTTGTTATTTTTAATATTATAACTCTATTAAGTATTCAATCCTCATTAATTTAGTGGTTCAGCCAAATTTTAGTTTGCAAAATATTTAGATTAAAGAACAAAAATAAATTTTCAAACTGTTCACATATAGTTCACCTAAAAAAATAAAAGTATTGTAATAGATGGAAATAGATGCTAAATATTACAATATTTTGGGATAAATACACATCACAAGATATTTTTTATTTTTGTGATGTAGCAGTGTTCAAGATCATTTTGCAATACATCTAATGATTGTTACTACCCTACCAACCCTACCACAGAAAAACTGCAACAATTTTTTTGGTGCTAAAATTACAACAATAAAGGTTATCCTTCATAGGTAAACTTATTTTTTGTGTTGAGATTAGTTGATAAAATGACTAGGAGTTAGAAATTTAGATTAAAATTCAAATTATATCTGTAAATTATTCCATTTTGTAGGTACTATAGAAAAAACATTTATTAAAAGCATGAAAGCATCATACAAATATGTCAATGGATTTTTTCAAACACTTTCATATGGAGCTTATGTCGTGCTCTTTTGCTTGACATTTTTATGAGGTGTTTTTTATCTAGTTAGGAACTAGGTACCAAATCTCTACACTCTATTCATCTAAGTCTTCAAAAAATTAAATACATATCATTCTCATGTGAATTTTGATCTTCATTAGGTATTTTAAAAAAACAATTATATATTTTTATTACAAAATATTAAAAGGTACAACATTTAAGCTATTATTTTGACATTAGGTATGATATCAAAAGCATACATAATTGCATCATTAAATAGGTTTGCTTGTAATTAGTTGGTTTTATGAATCATTTAAATATAAAAAATCATATAGATTAGGTGTTTGAGTGTTTTCATTTTTTAGTATTCAAAAGCAAAAGGAAGACTAATTTATTTACTTTTTTTTGCATGATTTTAATTGAAGAATCATATAAATTAGATACTTGAATATTTACATATTTGTTCACACATTTTACTCATAAATCATGTTCTGGGCCTTAGGATAGCGTAATATATTAGAGCAAAGACACCACTCCTCACAAAATCCTTGGGTTCTTGTAAAGTAACTTAATAAAACTAGATTTTAAGCCTCCAAAATGTCTCATGTGATCCTACACAAAAACATGGATAAAAAAGGGTACATGCTTGCAATTATTTTAATTTGCATGATCACATTGACTAGAAATTATTTTTTGATTTTGATACTACAAGGACAAAACATTGGTGTTACATAATAGAGTTATGTTGGTTGTACATAGTAGAGCTATGTTGGTGCTCCTATGGTGTTGTATAACATCGTGATAGTTTAAATTATTACATTCATGAAATTTATTCCTATATTTTATTGCCTACAACTTAAATTAAAATAAATTTATATTAAATTGTTATTATTTAAAAAATTTAAAAACTGTTAAAAAAATAAAACTACTTTATTTTAATAAAATGAGGTTATAAATAAAATAATAATACAAAGATATAATATGTAGCCATGTTTTTATTTATTTAAGAATACACACCCAATAATAATTTTGAAAAGCAAGATATGAACTTAATCTTTAATAGTGGTTCACAAACAACTCAACAAATCTATAACTTATTTTTCTTTAGAAGAAATGACCATAACACCAATCCATTCCAGTGATATTAAATATAGGTTCTTAAATCATCAATACTCTAAAAGAGGAAGTGAAAGAAAAATAATATGGCTAGTCCAAAATCTTGCCAACTGCCAAATGTTTTCTTTTTTCCTACTTGGAATATGGCAAACCATTAAAATCATACAAAATACCAATTCTTCAATTCAATTATTTTAAAAGTTTGGTTATGGCTTAACTTTAATCAATACCACTTTTATAATGTTGGTTTGCCTACTTCATCTTATGTGGAATTTCTCTCCATCCTCCAAAATTATGAGTTCCTAATGAACCAACAATTATGTGTGCATCTGATACACAATGAAAAAATAAAATCTCATCAAAAATGTATTAGAGTACAAATGCATATGTAAAATACATAGAAAATATTTACTGAATGCATATACAACTTCTCAATGAACACATAAATGATAAACTCAATAGATGACCTTATGATAAAATATTCATATTAATGTACTTTTTTCTCATATTTTTAAGAGAACTACGTCAAATGAAACTTTAAAAACATACTTCTCATTTATATATCATCGAATTCTAGATATTAAAATAATACATACTTTTTACATAAACAAGAGTGTATGGATATTTATCATCTTCATTGAGGAGCTCTTCACACTCAAAGAATGAGGATGTATCATCTTCATCATTGACCTGGACCTGTGTATCATCTTCAAAATGGACACCATGACTAAAAAGCGTTTAAGTATAGAGTCATTATTGTTCAAGGTGGAAAATGATAAATCCTCATTTTTTGAGTGTCAAGAGCTCCAGGTCCATTTTGAAGATGATACACAGGTCCACGTTCATTTTGAAGATGATACACAGGTCCAGGATAATGATAAAGATGATACATCCTCATTCTTTGAGTGTGAATATCACTTCAACAAAGATGATAAATCCTCATTTTTTTTTATTGTGATATGGTCCTCAGCCAAATTCCTTCTCCATACGCTCTTGCTTATTGCTTATACAAAAAGTATGTATTATTTTAATATCTAGGATTGGATAATATGTGAGTTAGAAGAATGTTTTTAAATATTCATTTGACCTAGCTCTCTTAAATATTTGAGAAGAAAATACATTAATGTGAATATTTTTATCAAAAAATCATCTATTCAGTATTTTTTTGTTTATGTGTTCATTGAGAAATTGTATATGAAGGCATTAAATGTTTTCTATGTACTTTACAAATGCATTTTCCTCTAATCCATTTTTTATGAGATTTTGTTTGTTCATTATGTATCAGATGAATGCATAATTGCTAGTTCATGAGGAATTCATGGTGTTGAATGAGGGTGGAGATAATGTCCAAATAATACAAAGGAGGAAAAAAACATTAGATATAGCTCTATATAAAGTTAAGCCAATGCAAAAAACGAAAAGAAAAAAAAAGCATTAGAGATGTGGCTCTACTTAAAGTTAATCAAAGTTGTTTTCGTCACTTCATTTTTATTTTTAAAACATTGAATTTAAGCATTGGTATTTTGTATGGCTTGCCATAATCAAAGTAGGGAAAATAAAAACATTAAGCAGGTGGCAATGTTTTAGACTAGCCATATTATTTGGCTTTAACTTTTTTTTTAAGACTATTGAAGATTAAAGAACCTGTATTTAATATCATTGGAATCAATTGGTATTATAGTTATTTCTTCTAGAGAAAAATAAGTTATAAATATTAAATATAGGTTCTCCAATATTAAATACTCTAGAAGAGGAAGTCAAAGCAAAATAATATGGCTAGTGCAAAATCTTGCCAACTGCCTAATATTTTTTTTCCTACTTGGGTTATGGCAAACCATTAAAATCATAAAAAATACAAATTCTTTAATTCAATACTTTTAAAATTTAATCAACAACAATGTGACATAAGTTTAATCAATGCCACTTCTTTAATGTTGGTTTACCTACTTCGTATTATGTGGAATTTTTATCCACCCTCCTTAAACATTATGAGTTCTTGTTGAACCACATGATGAACAAACAAAATCTCATAAAAAATAGATTAGAGTACAAATGCATATGTAGAGTACATAGAAAACATTCACTACATTAATAAACAACTTCTCAATGAATAGATAAATGACAAATTGAATAGATGACCCTATGATAACAATATTCACATTAATGTACTTTTTTCTCATATTTTTAAGAGAACTACGTCAAATGAAACTTTAAAAACATACTTCTCATTTATATATCATAAAATTCTAGATATTAAAATAATACACACTTTTTTCATAAGGAAGAGTGAATTGATATTTATCATCTTTATTAAGGAGCTCTTTGCACTCAGAGAACGAGGATGTATCGTCTTCATCATTGACCTAGACCTGTGTATCATCCTCAAAATGGACACCATGGTTGAAAAGCGTTTAAGTATAGATTCATTATTGTTGAAGATAGAAAATGATACATCCTCATTTTTTGAGTTTCAAAAGCTCCAAGTCCATTTTGAAGATGATACACAAGTCCACTTTCATTTTGAAGATGATACATAGGTCCAGGATAATGATAAATATGATACATCTTCGTTCTCTGAGTGTGAAGACCTCCTCAACGAAGATGATAAATCCTCATTTTATTATTGTGATCTGGTCCACATCCAAACACCTTCTCTATACGCTCTTGCTTATTGCTTATGCAGGAAGTATGTATTATTTTAATATCTAGGATTCTATAATATGTTAATTAGAAGTATGGTTTTAAAGATTCATTTGAACTAGTTCTCTTAAAAACTTGAGAAACAAATACATTAATGTGAATATTTTTATCAGAAAGTTATCTATTTGGTAATTTGTCATTTATGTGTTCATTGAAAAGTTGTATATAGATGTAGTAAATATTTTCTATGTACTCTACACATGCATTTGCACTCTAATCCATTTTTAATGAGATTTTATTTGTTCATTATTTATCATATGCATGCACAATTGTTGATGCACACACAATTGTTGGTTCATCAGGAACTCATGGTGTTGAAGGAGGGTGGAAAGAAATGTCCAAATAATACAGAGGAGGAAAAAATGTATTAGACACGTATCTGTATTAAATTAAGCTAAGGTAAAAAAAAAATATTAGAGATTTGACTCTGCTTAAATTTAAGACAATTTTTTTTGGTTAATTTCTTTTTATTTTTAGAGCATTGAATTGAAGTATTGGTATTCTATATCATTTTAATGGCTTGTCATAATAAAAGTAGGAAAAAGGAAAACATTAGGTATGTGGTAATATTTTAGACTAGCCATATTATTTTGCTTTGACCTTTTTTTAAGAGTATTGAAAATTGAAGAACCTGTATTTAATATCATTAGAATGAATTGGTATTATAGTTATTTCTTCTAGAGAAAAAATAAGTTATAGATATTAAATAAAGGTTCTCAAATATTCAATACTCTAAAAGAGGAAGTCAAAGCAAAATAATATGGCTAGTCCAAAATCTTGTCAACTGCCTAATGTTTTCTTTTTCCCTACTTTGATTATGACAAACCATTAAAATCATATAAAATACAATTCTTCAATTCAATACTTTTAAAAGTCAAACCAAAACAACCTAACTTAACTTTAATCAATGCCACTCTTTAATGTTGGTTTGCCTACTTCATCTTATGTGGACTTTCTCTCCATCCTCCTTCAACAGTATGAGTTTTTAATGCACTAAAAATAATGAATGCATTTAATATATAATGAAAAATCAAAATATAATAAAAAATGTATTATAGTACAAATACATATGTAGAGTACATAGAAAAAATTTACTGAATGCATATACAACTTCTCAATGAACACATAATGGCAAATTGAATAGATGACTCTCTGATAAAAATATTCACATTAATGGACTTGTTTCTAACACTTTTAAGAGAACTACGTCAAATAAAATTTAAAAACATACTTTTAATTTATATAATATCAAATTCTAGATATTAAAATAATACATACTTTTTGCATAAGCAAGAGTGTATTGAGATTTATCATCTTCATTAAGCAGCTCTTCACACTCAGAGAATGAAGATGTATCATCTTCATCATTGACCTAGACCTATGTATCATCTTAAAAATGGATACCATGGCTGAAAAGCATTTAATTATAGAGTCATTATTGTTGAAGGTGGAAAATGATACATTTCATTTTTTGAGTGTCAAGAGCTCCAGGTCCATTTTGAATATGATGCACAGGTCTAGAAAAATGATAAAGATGATATATCATCCTCGTTCTCTGAGCGCGAAGACCTTAATGAAGATGATAAATCCTCATTTTTTTATTGTGATATGGTCCTCATCCAAATGCCTTCTCCATACGCTCTTGCTTATTGCTTATGCAAAAAGTATGTATTATTTTAATATCTAGGATTTGATAATATGTGAATTAGAAGTATGTTTTTAAACATTCATTTGACCTAGTTCTCTTAAAATTCTGAAAAACAAATACATTAATGTGAATAATTTTATCAAAAATTCATCTATTCAGTATTTTGTCGTTAATGTGTTCGTTGAGAGGTTGTATATGATTGCAGTAAATGTTTTCTATGTACTCTACACATTCATTTTCACTCTTATCCATTTTTTATGAGATTATATTTGTTCATTATGTTTCAGATGCACACATAATTGCTAGTTCATCAGGAACTCATAATGTTGAATGAGGGTGGAGAGAATGTCCAAATAAGATGAATGAGGAAAAAGCATTAGATATGTGGCTCTGCATAAAGTTAAGCCAAGTTGTTTTGGTTACTTCCTTTTTATTTTTAGAGCATTAAATTGAAGTGTTGGTATTTTGTATCATTTTAATTGCTTACCATAATAAAAGTAGAGAAAATCAAAACATTAGGTAGGTGGTAATATTTTGGAGTAGCCATATTATTTTGCTTTAATTTTCTTTAAACAGTATTGAAAATTGAAGAACCTAATTTAATATCATTGGAATTAATTGGTATTATAGTTATATCTTCTAGAGAAAAAAAGTTATAAATATTAAATATAAGTTCTTCAATATTCAATACTCTAAAAGAGGAAGTCAAAGAAAAATAATATGGCTAGTCCAAAATCTTGTCGACTGCTAATGTTTTATTTTTCCCTACTTGAATTATAGAAAACCATTAAAATCATACAAAATACCAATTCTTCAATTCAATACTTTTAAAATTCAAACAAAAACAATGTGGCTTAACTTTAATCAAAGTCACTTATTTAATGTTGGTTTGCCTACTTTGTCTTATGAGGAATTTTTCTCCACCCTCTTTCAATAGTATAAGTTCCTGATGAACTAGAAATTATGTCTACATGTGATACATAATGAACAAACAAAATCTCATCAAAAATTGATTAGAGTCCAAATGACTATGTAGAGTACATAGAAAACATTTACTATATGCATATAAAACTTCTCAATGAACACATAAATGACAAATTGAATAGAAATGAATATTATTATCAGAGGGTCATCTATTCAATTTGCTATTTATGCGTTCATTGAGAAGTTGTATATGAATTCAGTAAATGTTTTCTATGTACTCTACGAATGCATTTGCACTCTAATCCATTTTTATGAGATTTTATTTGTTCATTATGTATCAAATGCACGCATAATTTTTGGTTCATCAAGATCTCGTTGTGTTGAAGGAGGGTGAAGAGAATGTCCAAGTAAAATGAAGGAGGAAAAAAATCATTAGATACGACTCTATATAAAGTTAAACCAAGGCAAAAAAAAACATTAGAGATGTGGCTCTACTTAAAGTTAATCCAATTTGTTTTTGTTACTTCTTTTTTATTTTTAAAGCATTGAACTGAAGTATTGGTATTTTGTATCATTTTAATGGCTTTCTATTGGTCACAAATCTGCCACAGGAAAGGATTTTATATGTATATGCGCCCTAGACTTGGCCAACATTGAAATATCAAGAGAAAGAGAAGTCTCTCGAGCCAATATCCAGAGAGGGCTGGCTCCCAAATTAATCTAAACTAGTTTTGAAGATAAGAATGCAGGAAAGAAATGGGAAATAACAGAAAGAAATAGAAATAACAAGAAAGAGATGGAAATATGGCCACAGGCCGAAGTGTATAATTTGGGGCAGAATAACAACAAGAATTCCACCAAGTTTTATGATAGCATCTAATAAAGGGAAAGCAACAGAATTGAACTCACACCTTTGTCGAGATAACCTCCAGATCGCATTTCAAAATATACTCACTAACCAGAAACGTTCAAATTTAGAATGCAAAATTCAAAACCTAATAGCACGAGCATGAGCATAAATAGAAATGAATTTTAAAATAGAGGGACATCACACACATAAGAATGCTTGCAAATTTCAAAATCCGAGTCACTTCTATTGATGCGGAGAACTTAGAGAGTTTCCTTGTAAAAATGTCTAACCTCTTTTGCTTTAGATATACATGAATATTTATAGAGGTCTTCCCTCTCTCTTTTGCATCACAACATTTAAAACATACAAAATATTTCAAAGAAGAGGTACGCAAAATATGCACTTGAAAAGAGAGAACCATCACCCTTAATCTGCCTCAGAGAAATGACAGTCCCTATTTTTATGAATCAAAACTAAAAATCAAACAGAAACAAGGGACCATATTTATTCATTAAATGACCATTCTTGGGATATGCAAGAGATCATGAATAGGAGCTTTCAATACTGGAGGCATCTTTAATTTTGGTGGCATTGAAAATTGCCTCAGGTTCTTCTATCTTGCGTACATCGGTAATCAACAATATTTAATCTAGGAGCCTCTTTGACCATGATCTCAAAATTAGTTGGAGAGCTTTTATTTGATCCTTATCTTCTCCTCACGCTCTCCTATGCAATTTTGAAGGAAAAATGTAGACATAACTATATCGGGCCTTTGTTGTTGCTTTTGTCACGAAAATGAGATAGGTCAAAAATCCGACATGTCACGAAATCGTGACACTTTTACCTTATTGTCTTCTATTTCGCCACCCGTCGCAAAAATGTGACATGTCACGAAATCATGACATCTTCTCTTACTTTAGATTTGTATTCCTGACATGTCATGAAATCACGACATTCTCCTATGTTTGGGCTTCTTTCCTCAACATGTTGCAAAATCATGACATTTTCCTTTGCCTACCTTCTTTGCTACTCCAAGTCATGAAAACTCACCATGTCGCGAAATCATGACATGTCGTGAAATCATGACATCTTCTTCTTGCTATGTCTTTTTCTTCTGTATACCCATGAAATTGCAACATATTTCTCTTCCTTGGCTTTCATCTTCCTGCAAGGAGTGAAAATGGGACATATCACGAAATCGTGACAGTCCGTACTTAGCATTG
This sequence comes from Wollemia nobilis, assembly GCA_028583015.1. Lineage (NCBI taxonomy): Eukaryota > Viridiplantae > Streptophyta > Pinopsida > Araucariales > Araucariaceae > Wollemia > Wollemia nobilis. The sequence goes on along the minus strand of JAQPPZ010009045.1, from coordinate 7,767 downwards.
TCTTTCAATCTCCTTCATCACGAAAACATGACATGTCACGATATCGTGACAATTTCTGTTTTCCTTGTACTTGTCAACTTTCATTCCATGAAAATGTGACAGGTCGCGAAAATGTGACATGTCACAAAATCACAACGTTTTTTCCATTTGGTTCTTTCATCTTCAACAAGTCACAAAATCGTGACATGTTTCGCCAGTTGGCTTTATCTCCACAATATGTCACGAAATCGTGACATTTTTTGTCTCCTTGTACTTTATTGCTTTTAGGTCATGAAAATTTGACATGTCGTGAAATCGTGACATTTCGTACAATCTGGCTGCCTCCTTGCTTCCTCCTCGCAAAAACATGACATGTTGCGAAATCACAACAATTCTTCGCACTTGGTCCTTCTTGTCAAGCATGTCGCAAAATCATGACAATTTCTTGCCTTCTCTGTCGTTGCCGCTTCCTATCACGATATCGTGACAAGTTTCTCCTGCTTAGATTCGTCCTCAAAAATGTCGCAAAATCGTGACATATTTCTCCGCCTTGTGTTTAGCCTTCAGCCCTTTCACAAAAATGTGACATGTCACGATATCACGCCATTCTGTACCATCTACTGCTTTCTTGCTTTTCTGTCACGATATCGTGATATTTTCCATTACTCTGCTCTGTGACCACTGCAAGTCGCGAAAACATGACATGTCGTGATATCGCGACAATTTTGCCTTGACTGCTCCCTCACTGCAACAAGTCGCAAAACTCCAACATGTCGCGATATCATGACAGTTTGAATTCGTTGCTATCGTTGACTATTTTGATCGCAAAAATGTGATAGGTCATGAAAATGCGACATGTCGTGATATCGCGACAGTTTCACTTTTGCACAAACTTGGTTATTTTGCATGAACAACAACAACAAAAACAATGTGGCAAAAATGCCAACATTCTTGGCGGCTCGTAGGGTATACAGTTCAGTTGTATGCACAAATCTTAGGCCTTTATCCATTGGGCAACAGAGTCAAGAAGCTGAAGGGGCAAAAAAAATGAGTGTTGGTTGATGCTGGACATTTATGCGGGCTACTGCAACAAGCTCTTGCTGGTATTCGGCACTTAAAAATAGGACCTTCAGTAAAAATTTATAGAAGAGCAGAACTTCCTTTATTTCTTTAGAACTACTAGATTTTTCCTAGCTTAGTTGAGCTAGGTAATCACTAGGTTTTGTGCAAGGATCTCCATGGTAGTAGTGAAAAGCACCTGAGTTGCAAAAATGGAAATGAATGGAATGATGACCAGTGGATGCACAGGTCATGGAATGGGAATGGGGAATGATGGAATGGTGGATAATGGCAGAGTAGAAGTGGTAGGTATAGCAATAGGATGCTATTGTGCTATCAGCTGCTAGGATGCTATGAGATAGATAATGAAATAGAAGTGGATGGAATGGAGATGGTAGTAGGAACTATGGCTGTGATGAAGTACTCACAAGACAAAGGACTAGAAGAAAGGAAAAGTAGAAATGGGAACATCAGAGAGGGGAGTAGAAACAATAGCAGTGGCTTGATTATGTACAGAGGAAAAAGGAGTAAAAGGGGAAGGGAATGAAAATGAGGAAGTGGAGAAATAAGTAGAGGAAAGCCAAAAATGAAAAGAAAAAGAGAAAGAAAAAGAAACGTACCTGCGGGCCCGTGTGCAAAAGGAGCCGAAGTTGACGATTTTTTTTTTTTTTAGATATGTACAAGGTAACCCCCAAATTAGCTATGAACTCTTGGGAGAGACACATACCCAAACATAGCTCTATGATATCCTGGATCCCAGACCTTGGACAGACACTCAGTGGTCTCCTGATTGATAATCAACTTGGAGTCACAAAAGATTTGCAACTGTCACATTCCAAGTGTCTCAGTCATCTTGAAACCTAAGCATAAAGCCTCATCCTTTGTGGTATTATCTGTGTAGCTCCAGGTTAAAGTACAATAAGGTAATACTAGAACAGTCCCAGTGCTAGTGCCATTTCTACATTGTGCTCCATCGAAATAGAGCTGATCTTGAATTCCATCATTCTATTCTTGAGCATTTTCAGTCTTGAGAATAGAATAACAACAAATCTCAGTTTCCACCATGGCATTAAAATTGAGCATTGAAAACTCATCCTCCAAGAAAATCTCATCAAGGACTTCACCCATCAAATCAGGATCTTCCAATTCCTCAGTTATCATGTGAACAAAATGTTTGGACTTTTCTTCTTCTCCCATATTCTCTATATGAAAAGTAGAAGGCTTCTCATTGGATATCCAGATTCTTCTTCCTTTGAAAGGAATTTCCAAGTGAGAATAATCCAAAGAAATATAACCTCCCAGCTTGGCAGTAAATTCTCTTGACAAACACATACTGAAATATGGTTCCAAATCGACCACAACTATCTCCTAAATTACTGTAATCTGAGATATACTATGTAGAACAATAGGAACATCCTTGATTACACCCACTATTTTCATGAGAGTCCCATCCAACTGCAAGACACCAGGGCTACTTCTTGTATACTCCATTCCCATGACTTCACAAAATGCCTTTGGCATGACAGTTGTTGCAGCACCAAAATAAATCATGTAGTTGTGCACTATCCAACCCTCCATCCTGAGTGACAAATAAAATGGGGGTGGTCTATTTTTTCTAGTGGCTAAAGTAGTTAATGTTTGAGAAAAAATAATCTGGGTAGGATTCTTCTCACTATATTTCATAGACTTCAATGATTCTTGTAACAGATCAACTTGCCCAGGTAATTGTAATGCATCATAGAGACTAACCTTGGTTGGAATCTTCTTCAATTCTTTGATAATATTGTATGCAGATGCACCAGACTCCCTCTTGTGAAAGGTGAGTGATTATGGAAAAAGGAATTATTGCATTAACCTTCAAACTTAGGTTACATAGATTAAATAGGCGGTAAATAACCTATTCGAGAAAGAAAGGGAGAAAGGAGAAATTGGGGGAAAAGAAGGATGGAAGGAATTCTCTTGCCACCCAAATGCTGTCGTCCAGGTAAGGTAAAAGGTAAGTTACCTTTACCCCAGTTAAAATCAAATTTTTAACCTTTTACTAATGGTAATTTCCAACATTCTCCCCCTTAAAGTTGAGAGGACTAACTATATAGTCTCTCATCTTTATAAATTGAGCTTTAGCCATGCCTTTGGTGAAGATGTCTGCTAGATTATCCAAAGTGCTACAATATTGAAGCTCAACTGTCTATTGTTCCACCATATCTCTTATGAAGTGATACTTCATATCAAAATGTTTTGACCTTTTGTGGTGGATCGGATTATATGCCAACTGTATGGCACTAATATTATCACAATTCAGTTTGGTTGGACCAATTTGTTTTTCGCCAATCTCTTCAAGGATTTTCCTCAACCAGAGGATCTGAGTACTGGCATGAGTAATGGCTATGTACTCAACTTCTGTAGATGATAATGCTACAACAGATTGCTTCTTGGAACTCCAAGTTATTAGTCCTGAACCTAGACTAAAACAGTTCCCTGATGTAGATTTTTTGTCATCTATATTACTGCCCCAATCGCTGTCACTATAACCAAATAACTTCACAGAGTTAGACTTGTGGTAATGGATTCCAAAATCCAATGTACCTTTTACATATCATAAAATTCGTTTGGTTGCTTGAAGATGCAGCTCGGATGGGCATGCCATATATCATGATACAAGAGAAACAACATACTGTATATCTGGCCTAGTTTTGGTGAGAAACATTAAACTCCCAACCATGCTTCTGTAATTGGTCAAGTCAACTTTTGGTGCTCCATCTTCTTTGCTTAGCTGGATTCCATGTCCAGTTGGTGTTGCTGCACTACTGCATAGAAAATTTCTTGATCATGTCATGAGCATATTTTTGTTGACATATGAAGATCCCATTCTTTGATTGATGTACTTCCATTCCTAGAAAGTATCTCATTAATCCGAGATCCTTCATCTCAAATCGATTCATCATGGAGTTTTTGAACTCCATATTCATTTTATCATTAGTACCCATGAATATTAGATCATCCACATATAAACAAACTATGAGGATATCTACTCCATTTTTAGGTAGTATAATGTTGGTTCACTCTTGCTTTTTGTGAAACCATATTTGCTGAAATAGCCGTCAATTCGTGAGTACCATGCTCTTGGTGCTTGCTTGAGGCCATAAAGTGCTTTTTTCAATTTATAAACAAGGTTCTCTTTTCCTGGTTCTTGGAAACCTTGAGGTTGTTGAACATACACCTCTTCTGTCAGGTATCCATTTAAAAATGCACTTTTCACATCCATGTGTTGAATTTTCCATCCTTTATGGGCTGCCAAGGAAAGAACGGTTCTAATTGTTTCTTGTCGAGCAACTGGAGCAAAGGTTTCCTCATAATATATTCCATATTTCTGAGTAAAATATTTAGCTACTAATCTCGCCTTGTGCCTTTCAATGCTCCCATCAGCATTGAATTTGGTCTTATAGACCCATTTACATCCAACACATTTTTTTCCCTTGGGAAGTTTCACAAGCTCCCAAGTATCATTCTTTTTAATTGAGGATATTTCCTCTTCCATGGCATCTTGCCATATATTTTCAGTGCATGCTTTTTCATAGCTAGAAGGTTCTAGCTGTGCAGCAGCCAACAAAGCATAATTGACTACATCACCCCTTGGTTCATGAGACTCATCATCCCTTGACATTTGAAGATTTTCAAGTCTTGACAAAATGTCATCCATCTCACTAGCTTGACTCCTAGTGTATCTTTGTTGGAAATTCCTATCCAACATTTGAGTAGATGGATGACTCTGCAGTATGCGCTTTCCTCTATTTGTCTCTTTCCTTTGAGAAACTGAATCAATATCCATCGGGCTTGGAGTGCTTACAGATCTTTGAAATCATTTTGGAGAATTTGGGGGTGCCAACAAATTCCTTCTTGGACTTGGTGTACCACTTGATGTACTTGATGAAGTTTCCTGATGTGGAATTTGTGGAGGAGGACTTTTTACACTGCTTTTCTTGGGTTGTACCAATGTGGGAGGTACTAATGTAGAACTGTCCGAATTAGAGTCAAAATCAACAAATTTTTTATGACCCCATTCTCCCCCTTCATCAAAAATTACATCCCTGGAGATAATGATTTTATGTGTCATGGGATTGTACAATCTATACCCTTTGGTTGAATCACAATACCCTACAAAAACACATGCTTGACTCTTTGGATCAAGCTTCTTTCTATTCTCCTTAGGAATGTGTGCATATGCTAAAGAACCAAATACTTCGAAATTTTTGACATTTGGTTTCTTACCGTACCATCCTTCATAAGGAGTGATACCATCTAAACTAGAAGTTGGACTTCTATTTAGAATATATGCACTTGTTCTCACTGCATCTGCCCAATAGTTTTTTGTGAGATGTTTTGCCTGAAGCATTGTTCGTGCCATTTCAACAAGGGTGCGGTTCTTTCTCTCAGCCACACCGTTCTGCTATGGGGTGTAGGCAGTGGTGAACTGCCTTTTTATCCCATTTTGCTTACAATAATGAAGAAATTCATTTGAGGAGTACTCTCCTCCTTTATCAGTGTGAAGACATTTGACATAGTAGTCACTTTGCTTTTCTACATTATTTTTGAAGTCTATGAAGCAATCAAATGCTTCATCTTTGTGTTTCAAAAAATAAATCCAACACATTCTAGAATAATCATCTATGAATGTTAGAAAATAAGAATTGTTTCCAAGGCTCTTTGTTTGCATTGGACCACAGATGTCCGAATGTACTAGCTGAAGAGGATAGCTTGCTCTCCACGCTCGGCCTCTTGGAAACTTCGTTCTGGAGTGCTTTCCCAAAGCACATGCTTCGCATACCTTTTTATGTTTTGGAATTTTTGGTATTCCTGTCACCATAGCTTGTGATGTTAACATTTTCAAGCTAGCGGAATTGAGGTGACCATATCTCAAGTGCCACAATTCACTTGGATTTGTAATAGCAATGTTTGCAAGTTGAGCTCCCCCTGGCTCACCAAATTTTAGAGGTAACAACCTATTATTTTTCATAGGTACTTCAGTGATGACTCGGTTATAATTGTTTTTATCAAAGATTGTACATTTTCTTTCATCAAAAACTAATTTGTAATGCTTCTCCATCATTTGGCCAACACTTAACAAATTGTGTTGTAGCTGTGGAGTATAGTTGTAGACACCAAAATCCAGCCACTTGTAAGTCATCTATACCTTCCTGTTAGCCACGTGTCAGTCATCCACCTTCCCGCCATTATTTGGCCCAAATCCACACCTTCCCGCCATTATTTGGCCCAATTTCACCTTTTCCCGCCATTATTTGGCCCAATTTCACCTTTCCCGCCATTTTTCATTCCCAAATTTATTTAAATTAATATTTATAATATATATATTTTAATATTTTAATATATTTTAATATATATATAAAGATACTTTAAGTGATTTAATCTAAGTCGTCCATCCTTCATTTAATCTCATCCGTCCATCCATCTTAATCCGTTTCACAACCTAGATTTATTCTCTACCCTTGGATCCACTTTAATCTTAGCCACACGTTCAAAGTGTCGTTAAAACCCTAAAGTGTGCCCTAAGAGTAGATTATAAATTGAGTCACCTTGATGGCTCAAACCCTATCTCTTTGACTATCTCTCTTTTGTTATCTATCGCTATCTATCTCTTCTTCAACTAAACCTACCCATCCATCGTCGTCCCTTTTCGTCGCATCCATCGCCGCATCCGTCGCCAACTTCACCGCCATCCCTTCTACAACATTCTGCAAAATCCCCCATTCTTGTCGCAAGTGCCCGCGGGCGTTTACCCATAGCCACAGACGTAGACCGACATCTGCAACCCCGATCCAGAAGCACGCGGGCATTCAGCGAGTGCACCAGGGTGCCTTTCGTAATCGATTTGACAGCCATATTACTTCCAGGTGCCGCCTGGTCTAGCCGCGTTAACAAAGAACAGGTATAAATCAGTTTAAAGCAAGTAACTTCTTTTCGTTTATTAATCTGTTGTTGAACTCCTGCATTCTATTTTTCTAGGGTTTTAAATTGTTTCTGAGGGCTCACACAGTGGATCCCTCTTATTAATTTCTAACTCCTTGATAGTGTTAATGTGTGCAAGATTTTAATGGCAGATCTGGTGTGTTGATAGCAGCTATTTAAGCTGGAGTGGTCCGAGCTACAGGATACAATGAAGCCCACTCATTCTATTGGGATTAAGGATACGTCTTCGGAAAACACCACCCCATTGTGCCAGCTAGGGTTTCGAAGAACCCTAGCACAAACTGTAATTTTTGTATCACGAAAAGGGTTACAGGCCCTATTGTACTCAAAAGGAGTTTTTAAACTCCACTGATTAATAAAAATCGTTTGTTTTGTACAACTATGTTCTGCATTACTTTTTATTGTGATTTCTTTATCTTTTGTTTGGCATTGTATCTTTAATCTACAAATGGCGATCACGGTGGGACCCCCTAGGGTTTCATGTTTTTAATACTTGCTTTACTGATCTATTCCTGTTTTTGTTTTATTTTGCAGGTTTCAAAAATCATGAAATTCACTGTTCCAGCGAACTAGGGTTTCTGAGGAGTTTGTAGAAAACGCAGCAGACACAGAGCGGCGTCTGGAAGTCCAATACGAAATGCAGAGGTGCGTTTCAACCTGTGCAGACTCTTGTGGGTGTTTAAAGTCAGTTTTATAGAAAAGCGTAGGCTTTCGAGTAAGTTCGTTTTTTTTTTGCTATACTTT
>JAQPPZ010009044.1:0-17773 GCA_028583015.1 Wollemia nobilis | reverse complement strand
CTGTAGACACCAAAACAGCACCAATCCGATTATGTGACTGCAAACACTGATCGCTTTGACAAACACAGCCCCCAGGGCAGCCCTTAGAGGTCAAACAGTGGTCCTAACCACTTTCATAAGCAATTTTGTAAGGTCAAGAAGCAATTTGGCACATTTAAGCACTTTGTCCAGTATTCGTCTCACCCAGGGACGAATACTAACTGGGATTCGTCTCACCCAGGGACGAATTCTAAAATCATCTCTGGTCAGGATGAATTCCGAGGTTAAACGGGCAAAAAGAAAAATGCCGCCAAGTGGCAGCCAGGGATAGTCAATTATTGACCCCTACCATGCATGCGCGTGCAGGTGGGTAGGTTGGCAGTTGAATGGACTATCACAAGGGCAGTCATGGAAGCCCAAGTCAGGGAGGAGTCTCCTCCCCCTTGGGAAGGCATGGCCGCCACATGGCATCCCTACATGCCCCTCCAAAGAGACCCCATGGGTCTATAAAATGGTGGCCTTTCCCACCCCAAAAAGGAGATATTGGAGGCGATTTCAAGCAACGAAGTGCTGTCCAATTGAACACCCACATTTGCACCTTTTTCAATTCACCTTCTCACATCCACTAATCTCTTTCGCAAGGGAGGTTATTGGGTGGATTTTGGAAGCGTGAATTCAACCCAAATCCAACATTTGACCACCTTATACCACCAATTTTCCGACACCCCAATCCTAAGAGGTTTTGGGCCCATCCCTAGTGGATTGGCACCGAAATCAAGTGCCAACGGTGGGAGGCCCACTTGGGCACCCCCGCATTTTCGAAGTTTTGTTCTAAAAGCATTCTAGAATACTAGTTCATGTTGCATTTCATTTTATTCGGTTTAATTAACTCATAGCTATATTTCCATGATGTTTTGATTAGATTTCACCATGCTTTTTGTCGCCTTGTGTTCCTTCTAACTTGCAGGTAGCGACATCGAATTCCTAAGGATAGAAGCCAAATTGGGAGAATCCGACCATCTGGGTCATCCCAAAATGGCCCCAATTACATAACCCCTCTGTTTTTAGGTGTTTTGGAGGTCCCGGGGTTCGACATTGGAGCGGCAGCAACTCGGCGCTTTAACACAGTGGAATTCGTCTCACCCGGGGACGAATAACGGTGAGAATTCATCCTGCCCGGGGACGAATTCCGATCGAGAGTAGATTGGCCGACTGTTTCAATGGCGGTGGCCCTCTGGTGATGTCTTCTATCTTTTGTCAAGTTTTTAGGTCATTTAGGTTTACTTTATTCATTGTTTCAGATAGCTATTCGTATGCATCTTTTATCAATTTCAAAGCATGAATTTTCCTTCTTATCACAGGTGCTACTAACACTTTGTCTGTCTCTTTGATTGCAGGAGGAACAACAAGAAGTGAGGATTTACCAACAACAGCGGCGGCAACACCTTGGCCCGTCCATTTTGCATGTGGGCATGCGAAAGGAGAACACTTACCAAGATTGTAACCGAATCCATTTAACGCTCCTAGCCCCTAAAAAGGGAGGAGGCGATTTTGTAACCATGGTTATCAAGTTTAATAAAAGGGTTGTGACTTCTCTCTAAATCCTTGTAACTCGTTTCGATCTATTTGCCTCTTTCGTTTAATGCATTTCTTGTTTTAGGGCTTAGGCGTTGTTTTGATTTGAATGCATCAAAGTAGTTGTTCTTTCTAAAAAAAGCTTCCGAAATCTCGTGCTTTCAGTGGCGATCACGGTGGGACTCTGTCCCCTAATTTTTAGATCAAATAACTGATCCCTTTTGTGTTTTTGTGCTTGATAGGTACAATTTTTTAACATAGACTGCTATTCGTCTCTTACTGCGATGAATACCTGACTGTAATTCGTCTGACCCTGAGACGAATTTTAAATTCGTCTCTGGCAGGGACGAATTCTTTCTGTAATTCGTCTCACAGAGGGACGAATTCCTGTCTGTGAATTTTCAGAACAGAAGATCAAAAATAGCAAGTTCAGGCAAAAAAGAGGTAAAGTTCTAAACTGTCTTTGTCATTGTTTTTTGATTTTTTGCTTTCAATTTTGTCAATTCTTACGTGCTTAAAGAAAATAGTGGTTGATTGCATGTTTCATTTTTTTAAGTAAAATAAACCACACACACGACACGTGGCACATTTTAAACCAAGGAGCTGGTCGTAAGACCCCAGCCCTTGAGCAAGACCAACGGTGGGTTCATCACCACCTTGGCTTAGCTTTGCATCCATTTCCCCGATTGTCACTGTTGTTAGGCGTAAATCCCGACGAAAGCTGACCGAGTGTCGCTGGGGTGATTCCCATGCGTGCGAGGATAAGTCTTCTATGGTAGGTGTCATTAACAGGACAATCTCCCTTCCGTACCGCCTATGTTCCACGTACCATCTGCTCTCACGTACCTATAGTTTCCCTCTCGTAAGGGCGGGTATATAGAGAGGTTGGTATATCGGTCCGGAAATGGTATATTGAAGGGGCGACCATTTATGGGAGTCATATGAGCCAACATTATGCATTTGAACGTTCTTCCAAACTTGCAAAAACAACATAAAACATCAAAATGCACTAAACCAGTTTAGGACACACTATTAATCCTTAAAAGAGATAATCACAATTTTTTGTATGTGTGTGTTCATTTATGCTTAGTGTAAACAAAAAGATAAATCATCATAAACGAGATAAAATCTGCTTAGATAGTAGAGAAGCACCACAATGGTGTACACCCGTAGCCAAGCCCAATCAAGGGCGAACGCTACGGAAGGTGCACAAAGAGAGGGCGCTGGTCGCCTTCGCTTTAGCCCTGAGGACTTGGCCATACCGCCTTGGCGGTCTGGCCTACAAGAAAGTCCACATCAGGCCACTTCAAAAAGGACCTATTGGGAACCTCCTCATTGGGGTATGCCCATTCAACATAGCCCCTTTCGGGAAGATGCTTTACATGTAGATCTTAATGTAAGTAGACAACCGCCTCTCGAGGCTAGATCTGAATGGCCGCAGCGCGATGAAGTGCTAGAGAGGCATAGTGTCCATGAGGAGAGACAACGTGAATATGCTACCTCTTCTTTGCCTCACATTCGAACAGAAAGACAAAATCCAGAGCGTAGGGCTCTTTACACAGGGCGAGCCAACTCCGCCCGCCCCTTTCAAACCCATGAAAGGGAGTATGAGGAAAGCCATCGCATTCCTCGAGGACAAAAAACAGCGTGGGAACCTTGCGTCTCCGCACCCGCTAGGTATCATGATCATACATCGAGGCCATAGCCTCAAGTAAATGTCGCCTACCTCGACAGAGGGAAGCAACCCATTGAAATTTTAGATCATCAAGATCAAGGCAAACACATAGGAAAAACATTTAAGCCTCCTGAGCAAAAGAGGGTAGATCAGATTGACCCGGCAGTCGCCAGACATGCCGCTCGCCAAGCCCGAATCTCGCAGCTTGAGCAGGGTCATCAGGAGTTAGAGTACTTATACCGCTTGAATAAAGAGCGTATGTAGCGCGAAGTGGATGAGTTACGCTATAAACTACCTGAGAGGGCGCCAACCCCTCGCACCCAAAGAGCCGAACAGTATGAGAGGCATAATCCGTTGGTGCATGACAGGTCTCCACGACCTCGTCAAGCTTTGCCTCCGAGACCTTATAGACCCGAGAGGGAGGCTACTCCCCGAAACAATGAAGGGTACCCTCAGCGGGGACTCGATCAGGGTCATAGGCCTCGCCCGGAGACTCCTCAAGAATTTTATGAGGAGTACGAACCAGAAATAGAACGGGTTGAAACGCCCCATCAAGGCGGGAGGGCTGCCACTCGGCCACCCCCCCATAGGCCTCCAGTCTCCCATAACTCACAACGGGAGCAAACAAAAGAGGAAGAAATAAAATCTTTCGATGCATACAAGGTGCTATTAGAGCATTTGGAGTCTGTGGAGACAAAAGCTTCGGGCATCAAAAACCCACGTTGCGTCAACTCCGTAGTCATCCAGTGCATCCCTCAGTGCCTACACCTCTTTACCCCGAACACTTCAAGTTGCCTCAATTGGCAGTTTTTAAAGGTGAAGAGGACGCACAAGAACATGTCACAAGGTTCCTAAGTCAATGCTTCGACATCCAAGATAATGATGCATTGTTGCTTAGAACTTTCATAACCACATTCACAGGCCCTGCCTCGGATTGGTTCACACAACTACCCAAACACAGTATAAACAACCTAGATCAATTATTAGATGCGTTTCTTGAACGCTTTGCCTTCAACACAAGAAAGAAGGCATCACTTAGTGATCTGGCCAGCCTCGAGCAATATGAGGAAGAAACAATGGCAGCATACGGGAATCGATGGAGGGCTTTGCTTTCTAAGCTACCCTACCATCCCCCTATGTCTGATCTAACATAGATGTTTGCACGGAGTTGCTTAAAATCAATCTCTGGTCTATTGTTGCTGCAGCAATACGATAGCTTAGAAGAAGCTTTGGCGCAAGCCAGAGTTATAGAAGAGATTAAGATAGGCGAAGGCGCAATCGCCAAGCCTAAAAAGAAAGAGTGGAATAAAACCACTAAGACTAGGAATACGCAATCACAACCCGCTACGGTTAACCAAGTTGCGATAAACATTCCCAAGCCTGTACAAGAAATGCAGCCCCAAAAGGCTAATTACCAAGCGAGTGCCTCCTAGTTATGAAAAAGATAATAAGAAACAGGAGCGAGAATCGGCAGCGTCACCCTCGGCGACAATTCACCCCTTACATGGAGTCTAGGGACTCCTTATTTGACCACTTGTCGGTGGCAAATTTAGTCACCCTTCCGAGAGATTCAAACTATAGACCCTAATGCTCCCAAGCCTAAGGGATATAGAGAGGAATTGTATTGTAGATTCCATAGGAGAAGGGGACATGATTTAAATGGATGCTGGAAATTTAAAGGATTAATCCAAGATCTGATCGACAATAGAACATTGGCCGTGGACAACCCCATAGCACCAAATAATCAACAAATGGGGGTATTCAAGGACCCTTTGCCTGCCCACGAGGCACGGGCAAAACCTCTCTAGATTAACGAGGTGCGACAGAATCTTCCCATGCAAGGATTTGTGGGAATGATTAGCATAGTGACACGAAACAAAAAGTACCCAGCAGCTGCCCCCGAGGTAGCTACGAGGGAAGTTCCAACGACGTCGCAGCCTCAGCAATGCCCTGTGCAAGTACCTCCGCCTAGACCCGAGGTCACGATACGGACCAAACTCATGCAGAGTTTGCGGACCACATCGGCTAGGCTATCCATTTACGAGCTTATTCAACAGTCAGCACCTCATAGAGAAGCTCTTATGGAAATATTAAAAGCCATCGAATTACAGCCTCACGAAGCAAATTCTTTCAACAACTTTGTGGGACATGTGAAGAGATGTACGGAGCCGGTCATCACCTTCAGAGAAGATGAAGTCAAAGCAATATCGAATGACACGATAGATCCACCCCTGCACGTTGTTGCGTGGGTCAACGAGATCCCATACAAGAGAGTGTTGGTAGATACTGGCTCGTCCAGTAACATCATTACCACTGTAGCACTAAAACATTTAAAGTTACCAGCCTCTCATATCACAGCCTCCACGTACACACTGCGAGCTTTCAACGATGCAATATGCTCGACAGTCGGCATAGTTGTTCTACCTGTCCAGGTAGGACAAAATACAATACCAACATTGTGCCATGTGTTGGAAGGCGAGATGGCCTACAATATACTGCTAGGGCGGCCTTGGATCAGGGACATGAAGTGTGTCCCTTCGATCGCTCACCAGTGCTTAAAGTATGCTTTTGAAGGAGAAATACATGTAGTCCCGATGGACTTAGAACCCTTCAAGTATTGCAATGCGGTGCAACTAATGCCTCAATCGACCCTCCCTTCAACGCATTTGGATTTCCAGCTAAATCCATCTAAATAGGGTCCAACACCGCAGGCACCACTGGTGACCAAAACACCAAAATCCCAGCCAGGTGAATCCTCATCATCTGCTCCTTCATTACCAATGCCACCTGTCATGGCTAAACAGAAGGATAAGGGAAAACAGATCATGGAAGAGGCTCCGCCCCTAGAAGAGGAGTTGCCCATAATATCAACAATATCAACAGAGGAAACACCTAGCACTACGGAAGCTGAGATTCCTAAAACACCAAACATGGAATGGACTCAGGAAGGACTCCCGTTCCCTCCCTCCCAAGCATCAACAATCACTATTGAAATGGCCAGCATGGGCCTGGGGGAGTATTTAGTGCAGAATGTTGTGGCAACGCCCGCATTAGAGTCAGTACAAGATATGGGGAGACCTCGCCTTCCCATAGGAACAGTTGTTCCTCTAGGTCACCCACCCAACCAGACAAATTTTGTGTATGGGGGCCTTGATCATGGTCTGGAACCATGCAAGCAAAAGGAAGCAGACGAAGAGCCTTTTGTTGAAAACATCAACTATCTATCAAACCCAGACTTTGCCCTAAAATATCTTGGCCAATGCAATTGGCATGGATACGGGCTAGGCAGATATGAGCAAGGGATGCGAGTCCTTTGCCAACCAAGATATCAGATGCCATATGATAAGTCAAGAGTAGGGTTCAACCACCCCCTACCCTTAGACATCTTGGTCAAAAATATGCAAGGCCTAGAAATAGGCAACAAGGGGGGATTGGCACCAGATATTTATGCCAACCCAAATACAGAATATACATTGGGAGACTACCTCCCATGGTCAACAAACACCCTTGGCAATAGTAGTAATCCCTCTCCTTTGCTAGAGAGAGGTGAAATTTCGGACATTAATCCCCAAAGAGAACATCAACGGCTTTCGGACATCTTTTTGAAGCTATTCCCCTTAGAGGTTCCAGTTGAATCAATACAGTGTCAAGAGAATCAGGTCCCTCCACCAAGAGTGGAACAACCGCAATGGGACCAGATTAACTTAATGGAACAAGGAGAGTCCTCAACGTCGCAAGTAATAGTTGCTGAAGAGAATGAACATTTTTGGGCCTCCAAAAGTGATTCAGAAGATGAGACTGAGATGGACTATCTCAGACATGCGCGATGGCATTACCGCCCTTTAACTCATGAAGATCTGATGGGACAGATGGGCATAAGGTTAGGGCATGAATGGTGGGTAGACCCAGCGAGGTGGGACCAAGTGTTGGATCCATGGCTCCAAATTCTCGATGAGCACCGTCCACCTCGAGACCCTATCATGACAACAGTGCCGAGGGAAGACCCCTGTCCTCCTTTTGCACATAGGGCCGATCCGTTCGTGCCCGTTCCCCTAGAACCGGATCCAGAGTATAGGGAGCATCTAAAAGAATCAAGTTATCATACCCACGGTAATGGAGACCAAATTCATTCCATCCACATGATCTCCATTGATTTGACCGCACCCATCCACAATCCAGCCGATCCAGCACGGTCATTGCATCTAGACATAGATGCCATCGACTGGGATCACGTCAATTCACCTTTATCACCATCAGAGTACTGGCCTTTCGGTGAAATGCCTCATTTTACCCCAAGGACAACTCAGGATATTTTTTAGGCTGAAGAGGAACCCGAGGTTCCCAATGCAGATCTAAATTTAGCTAATGATATCCATTTGATCCCGACTCCACATCAGTTGGAGGACGGATCCCACATGTCAGTCGAGGAGACGACTGATGTAGATATTGGCACAGATCCAATGAATCCATAGATTCTAAAGCTGGGGGTAAGTCTTTCCCCCGAAGAGCAAGCCGACTACATTGCCCTTCTCAAAGAGAAGAAGGAGGTTTTTGCATGGTCGTATAAAGATATGCCAGGACTAGACCCGCAACTAGTCACGCATAATTTAACGCTTGATCCGACAATCAAGCTTGTAAAGCAAAAACTACGTAAGATGCACCCAACAGTGGCCTTAATGGTCAAAGATGAATTGCAAAAGTTGTTGGATGCACAGTTTGTCATCTGCGTGGATTATCCGCCATGGCTGTCCAACATGGTTCCCGTCAAGAAGCCCGACGGGAGGATTCGCATATGCACCGATTTTTGAGATCTAAACAAAGCGAGTCCTAAGGATGATTTCCCCTTGTCGAGCATCGACGCGTTGGTAGACGCTACAGTAGGTCACGAAATGCTCTCCCTAATGGATGGTTTCTCAGGATACAATCAAATTCGTATCAATCCTGAAGACCAACTAAAAATGGCGTTCACAACGCCTTGGGGGACATTTTGTTATAAGGTCATGCCTTTTGGCCTTAAAAATGCTTGGCGCTACCTACCAACGTGCCATGACATATATCTTCCACGATTACATGCACAAAACTTTGGAAGATTACATGGATGATTTGCTAGCCAAGTCTCTCTTGCGCTCAAATCATATCGGTGACTTAAGCAAGATCCTCGATCACCTCATGGAACATAAAGTTAGACTAAACCCCAAGAAGTGCATCTTTGGCATCACATCTGGAAAACTCTTGGGTTTCATAGTCTCAAAGCGAGGAATCGAGGTGGACCCAAAGAAAGTCAAGGCAATCCTTGAAATGGTTCCCCCAACTACAATCAAGTAGCTCAGAAGTCTGCAGGGAAAGGTCGCGTCAATTAAACGCTTCATAGCACAATTATCTGACAAGTGCCGACCCATGAACAAATTATTGCACAAGGGGGTTACATTTCATTGGGATGACGAGTGCCGATCAGCCTTTGACGAGATCAAACAATACCTGGTTTCGTCGCCAGTATTGGCACCACCTAGACCAGGAGTGTCGTTCTACTTATACATCTCAGCTACTGAGGTGGCACTGGGTGCCATGCTAGCCTAGAAGAATGAACTTCACAAGGAACAGGCTACTTACTATCTTAGCCGCACCACGGTCAGTTATGAACTTAACTATGCATACGTCGAGAAACTCTGCTTGGCGAGTGGTGTTTGCTACCAAAAGCTACGCCACTACATGCTGAGCAACACTACGTATGTTGTGTCTAAGGAGAATCCATTGCGATACATGATGAGTCGTACTTATCATAGTAGTCACACGGCGAAATGGATCATGTTGTTGACGAAATTTGACATAGAGTTTATTGGACAAAAATCTATCAAAGGACAAGTCATAGCCGATCAACTAGCAGAGGCTCCTCTTGAAGACGATCAGCCTATGGTCATAGAACTACCCGATGATGGGGTCTTCCATGTCTCAGAATCGCTAGATTCTGATGAGCCTGAGTCACAGGCCGACATAACCCTATTCTTTGATGGTTCTAAATGTGAGCAAGGTGGTGGCACGAGAATTGTATTCTTCACACCGTAGGGTGCTCCAATGCCCCTATCATTTAAATTAAACTTCTCGTGCACCAACAATAATGCAGAGTATGAAGCCTTGCTCCTAGGTCTTCGGACAACAATCGCCATGAACATCAAATGACTGAATATCTTTGGTGATTCACTGTTAATAGTCAATCAAGTCAAAGGGGTATATCAATGCAAATGCCCAGTCCTACAGGCTTATAAAGCCCTCGTGGACAAATTCTTGGCAAAACTTGAGTGGTATGACATCGAGGCACTCCCTCGATCATCGAATCATTTTGCGGACACAATGGCCTCCTTGGGGTCACTAATTCCGCAAGACCTTTCCGGTGATATGACAACCATTCAAGTCAAAACCTTATCGCAATCCGTGATGGAGCATGCAAGTTCAGACTTGACGCCAGGAATCCACATGATCCAGATTGAACCATCCTCGGATAAGTTCTCTCGAATTCGAGATCGTCTGAAATGTGCCAATTGGGGGTCCTTGTTCTCCCCTACTCCCATTAATAGCAACACAATGCTATTCTTACAAGTTCTATCCCATTCAGCGTTTGCTAGGGATGAACTTCAAGAGGGATTGGTTGTTCATACTGTCGAGGTTTCGATCAACAGGACTGGTATTTACCCATCCGAGACTACCTCAAGTTAGGTAATCTCCCACTTGGATTGACTCATGCCGCAAAATGAGCACTCAAGCAGAAAGCGGCTAAGTATGTCTTGATAGGAGACATTTTGTATCGTCGCAGCTATGAAGGAATCCTCCTTCGTTGCTTGGACCAGCAAGAGTCCACTTGGGCAGTCGCCCAAGCGCACGATGGTACATGTGGTGGCCACTTCAGTGGTATGGCCATTGCAAAGCGCATTCTTCGCATGGGCTATTATTGGCCATCTTTAGAGCGAGATTGTTGCACCTATGTCAAGAAGTGCGTGAAGTGTCAACATCATGCCAATTTGATGCACGTACCTTCTCAGGCCTTGCAGACAGTCCAGTCTGCTTGGCCGTTCTCGCAGTGGGGCTTTGATCTAATTGGAAAGATCTCCCCTGCATCGTCAGGCCGTCACACGTTTATCATAACGGCCACAGAGTATTTTACCAAGTGGGTGGAAGCAATTTCGCTTACCTCTACGACAGGACCCCGCATTATGGAGTTCATTTTGCATAACATCATATGTCGTTTTGGTATTCCATCCAAAATAGTCTCGGATAATGGGACGCATTTCAAGAACAAAGACGTGCGTGCTTTGACCACAAAGTACAAGATTCAGCACAACTTTTCAACTCCCTATTATCCGCAGGCGAATGGGCAAGCAGAGGCGTCAAACAAAATGCTAGTTGCCATCCTTAAAAAGACCGTCACAGACAGTCATAAGGATTGGCACATTCAAATCCCACTTGCCCTATGGGCCTATCGCACTAGCATTCGGACACCCACTAGGGCCACTCCGTTTTCGCTTGTGTATGGTTCCGAGGCAGTCATGCCTCTAGAGTTGGAAATTCCTTCCCTATGCATATCAATGCAGGAGTTCATCGATGATGACTCTACGCGGCAGGCCCGGTTAGACCATCTTACGTTGCTTGATGAACAACGCGTTAATGCTCTCGAGCATTTACGTATTTATCAAGAGCGACTTAAGAAAGCTTACAACATGAAAGTTCACCTCAGGGACTTTCGGGTTGGTGATTTGGTTTTGAAGGAAAACCAGCAAAATTCCAGTTTGCCATCCCACCTAAGGGACAATTTTGTGGCAAATTGGTTAGGTCCATATGTCATTGATAGCAAAATAGGACCCGGGACATACCGGCTAGCTTCTCTTGACGGTATCAAGGAAAAAGAACCCTTGAATATCAGTCATTTGTGACCATTTCATATCTAAGAGAGCTATATCCCAAAAATGCTCCAAGGATCCCTAAAATCGCTTGGACAAATCCCAAAAATGCTCCAAGGATTCCTAAAAATCGCTTGGTCAATCCCAAAATGCTCCAAGGATTCCTAAAAATCGCTTGGTCAATCCCAAAATGCTCCAAGGATTCATAAAATCACTTGGTCAATCCCAAAAGGCTCCAAGGATTCTTACAATCGCTTGGTCAATCCCAAAATGCTCCAAGGATTTCCACAATCGCTTGGTCAAAAATCAAGAAAATTCAAAAACAACAAAAATCATCAAAAACAACAAAAATTTGCATCTCATTTCTAGGCATACTCAAATTCATCAATAGAGAGTTCTTCTCGCACTTCATCTTCATATTCACAAAAATCAATCCATCAAAAATACAAAAATACATAGATGCATCAAAACATTGCATCCATACATTGCATATTTGTGGTCATACGGGTCAAAGGCACCATAGGTTGTAATTGCTCTGCTAGTCCATCTTGTTCCACACTGTTCCATTTTACAAAAACAACAAAAACACCATGCATTGTTTTTACCACACTAGAGTCAGTGGTCTTTTAATGTATCAAGAGTTTTCGTGATTCAGTCATCATTTTGCTCTTTAGCTTCGTAATGTATCGAGTCAAACAGATTTTACGAAGGTAGAGTCATACTTGAAATACACCTTGTTAAGTAACATCCCAACACAAATTAAAACACAAAAAAATTCCCAAGTCGTGTGAACGAAAGATGAAACCTGCATAGTAATCCAGTTCACCATAAGCGAAACGGTTATCTTGATCATCCCCCCGTGCGAATGACCCCAAGAATGCTGAGAGTTGGCAAAAGGACAAGCATCCTCCCTACCCAATTCCCTAAGAATCCCTAGTTCTCAACAGTTGCAAAACATCAAAAATTTGCAAAAAGTCAAAACATCAAAATTTGACATCCTATAGTGCACACATCAAAAGGCACAAACAATAGTGATTATCGTCACTCCATTTCCCCAATCCCTTGCTCAAAAGAAAAACAAATCAAAATAAATAGTGATCTTATCACTACAAACGAGCAAGTATCCCAATACAATTGAAGAAAAGAAGGGAGTTGAACTTGAATCCCTGGAACTCTCAGCATTCTAACAGGTCATGAGGCAAGCCTCAGTACCGGTTTGGTTGATAGCCTATCGGTCACTGGCGGTAAACTTCTCGCATGACGATATATCTATCACATTAAATTGTTTATAGATCAATATTTGCATGTAGATGAGCTAGCTTATGGCATCCTGGATAACACCGCAGACTAATCTAACTACATACAACAAAGGAGTTAGTGGAGCTAATTAGGTGATCCTCAGTACAGGTTCGGTTGAAAGCCCATATGGCACTGGCGGTATCCCGACAAATACCACATAAATGAACTCAATTGCACACACAAGGATGTGAAATAGCTTGGTCAAAAACAAGTCCGATTCATACCTTGTTCAAAAGTCTTGTAAGATAAAGTACAATCGTGGCTAGTGAACTAAAACCGTCTGAGTCTCAGAAAACCTTAGCTACATTTCTAAACCAACTACGCTACTTTTCATCCTTACAATACCATCAAAAAAATACAAAAAAAGAAAACCACGATATACACATACAAAGTCAGTCACATCAAAATCAACCAAAGAAAAAAAAAAAAAGGAGATCGACTCGATCCTAAGAGGCGAGACAAAAACCAAAAATTCCCATCCACCCTTTTTTTTTGCATATCATACAAATCAAAAACATTTGCATTCATTAAAACATTTGCATTCATCAAAATAAATAAACATGCATACATCCATAGTCATCAGCCATCATGCATAAAAATCAAATCATCACATGTACACAACCAAAATAAAACTGGTATATATATATATATATATATATATATATCGTCAAAAAAAATGTCTACAGGCTACAAAACTGGTCCTCAAACCCTACAATCATATATCAAAAATCCAACCTAAGGCGTCGACCACCATGATCACGCAGGATCGATGCAACGGGAACTACCCCCCGTGGTGTGGGTCCTCTAGGACCCTATAGGGTGGCTACTGCTAGCCCTCGCATCATGCTTGCTACTGCCTCCCTCATCTAATCGCCTGCAACGAGATGATGTTGACTGCTCAGTCACACTATCCCTCATTCGACATGAAGAACCACTTCCTGAGGGCTCAAGTAGCCACCCACCAAGGCGGATGACCTCCCTCTCCAAGTCTAGCCGGTGTCGGAACCACTTTTCCTCCCGTCGATGGTAGTATGATACTGCATCATCGTGCTGTGCCAGGACCCTATCCCGCTCTGCTAGTTGGGACCGCAGGAGATCCCTCTCCCACAGTGCGTCCCCTAGCTCCAGATCTCGTATTCGTAGTAGCTCAGTCAGTCGTGCATTTTTAGTGTGTATCTTAGACTCCATCTCCTCTGTATCAGCCTGACGTACAGGACTCTCTAGAACAGCAGCCTGCTCTGGCTCCCACTACTCCTCCACGTCCTGCATGTCCAGCTGATCCAGAGCGCCCAAATCCACATCCTCATCCCCCACATCCACCATGTCCGCATCATCCAACGGACCTCCCCAATCATCCCCTACTGCCTCAGCACCCTCCATTGTCGCCTCTGCACCTCCTAGTGGCCCCTCCCCTCTCTATCGCTATAGCACCCACCACGAGTCATACTCAATGGTCGTCCCGACGTCATCTACGTCCAAGATGTAAATCACTGCATCTGACTCCTCGCCCAATGGCACGGTGATCGGTGGATCTAGAGCCCTCTCGTCTCCCTGACGTCGATAGACCACAGGCTCGCCAGGCAACCCCTGGCACACCCCAAACTATCGTGTAACCCGGCTATACGAGAATAACTCATGCTCGGTCCCGTGTCGCCCAGTCAACCACCGCTCCCTACGTACCCGTCGGAGCCACTCTCCCGACCTCCGCCCGGGATGGACGGAGTCCCGATAAGGGTGCCAAACCACATCCCTAGGGGGTGAGAGAAGGCATCGGTATAGTGCTCTACGGCTTTGCCCATTGCCGACTCTGCCCCTACTTCGTAGACCGCTACCACAGAGTTGCATAGCCTATCTCTTCATCCTCCATCGTCGCTCGAGTCGTCCATGGTAACCCGGTTGGCCTCTCAACTGCTATGTGCTGCCAACCCTAGCACTGCAACAGATAACTACAGTTGACCCCCTTACCGCCACCGACGGGGACCCGTACGGCTCCGTAGAGCTGCCAATAGTTCTGTCCCCATATCAAAATTAGTGGTGCCTCTATCGGGCACTCTACCTGCCACACCAAATCCAATAGGTTCCACGGGAACCTCATGCCTAACGATTCAGGTAGTAGCATGTTAGAAATGAGGCCCATCAAGAATGCGTGCCTCACTCCTAACACCCCCCTCTCTTGCCACCATCCAACCAAAATCCCACTAGCCTGGCAGTCCACCTTGGCTGTCTCCACTGGGTTCGCTACACCTAGCCGCTCCCCATGACCAAAGCATCTCGTCAGTACAGCAGTCCACTGATCACGCGACGATGTCCTGATAGGTAGTTCGTCTATCAGAATCTGAAGCAACCGATAAACATCCTCTAGATTCACAGTCATCTCCCCGATCGGAATATGGAAGGTGTTGGTCCGCGGATCTCAAAGCTTGATCAGGGCCGTCAGATAGGCTTGATTCGGGACCACAGGCTCCAGTCGAGCCACCTTCTTGACCCCAAGGGCATCAAGCCATTCCCAGTCATCATCAGATAGTGCTCCCCATGCCTCAATAAAAGCAGCAGGTACACGGCACCGGCTCCTAACAACCTACAAAAGAAAAAAAAATTCAACAAAAAAATTAATTAAAATCATAGAAAAATAAGCGGATGAAAAAACAACAAACTTACGACTTTAAAAACAAAAATAAAACTCTAGGAGGCACTTACGGGTTTCGCTTTAGCTCCACAGCTCGAACCGGTTGTGCACTCATGATGGCGGGGAAAATTCTAGCAGCCTTAGCCCCGGCAGAATTACCTCCTCCTCCCAAAGCTCCAAAATCGCAAGAAAAATTTGACACAAATGAGCCCAAATTCAAGTTTTGGCCCTTAAATAGGCCTTTTTAGCTAGAATTCGCCCCTGACTAGGACGAGTGCTCTGGTTAGCACTCATCCCACCCAGGGACGAATTCTATAGCTGGAATTTGTCCCACCCTGGGACGAATTTAGGCCAAAAACTTCAAAAACATCAAAAAATGAACAAAAATGCACTAAAAACCAACAATAAATTTGTCGATAAGAGTCTTTGTTGCACTTGACATCTCGGGCATACAAAATAGACGTTGGGGTCATAAATTGTCATTATCCTAATCCCTAAGAAGGCTACTTTAGCCGGACTTCTCCATGGGAAGACGGATTTTCACCAATTTTAGCTCCAAAAAGCGTCGCAAAAAGGGTTAACACCCACCAAAAACGGGAGTCCAAATGTTGGAAAAATTGCACATGCTTAACGATAAACCATCTAAAGGCACCCTTGCACAAGTCATCTTGGGTCAGCGACTCGTCACTTTTCTCACCGAAGGTCATTCCCTCATCGATTCGTCGCTTGAGGGGTAGTCCTTAGTCACCAATCAACAAGCACACACCCAATTAGGGAAAAGACATGCATTCAAAGAATCATTGACAAAGACAATTACGCTCTTGCTTGGGGGGGGTAAACAAGCAACAATCAAATTGATCAAACACTTGGCATTCATGAATCATGAACGCAAGGTTCCCCTGTGGACAAAGGTTGTGCCCTTTGCCTAATCATGGTTGATCAATGTCCAAGCTCAAGTCACACCTCACCAACAGGTTAATACTTGAAATCAAATTCCTTAGCTCTTTAGAAGCAAGGATTCAATAATGGATGCCCTTTCCATGCTTGGGGCATCAAAAGTTGATTAGGTTACCAAGAAACCCTAATCATTAGTGCTTTGGCTATCTATTTTTGCTCGTATTTGTGCCATGCATGGCTACATCCCCAAAAGGGCATCTATAGACACCAAAACAGCACCAATCCGATTATGTGGTTGAAAGCGGATCGCTTTGACAAACACGACCCCCGGGGCAGCCCTCGAGAGGTCAAACGGTGGTCCTAACCACTTTCATAGCAATTTTGTAAGGTCAAGAAGCAATTTGGCACATTTAGGCACTTTGTCCGGTATTCATCTCACCCAAGGGATGAATACTAAGCGGGATTCGTCTCACACCGAGGATGAATCCTGAAATCGTCTACGAGGTGGACGAATTCCGAGGTTAAACGGGAAAAAATAAAAATGCCGCCAAGTGGCAGCCCAAAGGACAGTCAATGTGCCTTGCACGCATGCATGCACGTGCGGGGTGGGTAGGTTGGCGGTTGATGGACTATCACGGGGCGATCATGGAGCCCAAGTCGGGGAGGAGTCTCCTCCCCCTTTGGGAAGGCATGGCTGCCACATGGCATCCACTGCATGCCCCTCCAAAGAGACCCCATGGGTCTATAAAATGGTGGCCCTTTCCCACCCCAAAGAGGACAGATTGGAGGCAATTTCAAGCAACGAAGTGTTGTCCAATTGAACACCTATTTTCACCTTTTTGATTCACCTTCTCACATCCACTAATCTCTTTTGCAAGGGAGGTTATTGGGTGACTTTTGGAAGCGTGGATCCAACCCAAATCCAACATTCGATTACCTTAAACAACCAATTTGCCGACACCCCAATCCTAAGAGGTTTTGGGCCCATCCCTAGTGGATTGGCATCGAAATCAAGTGCCAACGATGGGAGGCCCACTTGGGCACCCCCGCATTTTCAAAGTTTTCTTCTAAAGCATTTCTAGATCATTAGTTTATATTACGTTTCACATTATTCTGTTTAATTAGCTCATCATTTCAATTTCATAACATTCTGATTATATTTTGTCATGCTTTTTGTCGCTTGGGTGTCCCTCTAACTTGCAAGTAGCGACATTGAATTCCCGATGATAGAGGCCAAATTGGGAGAATCCGACCATCTGGGTCATCCCAAAATGGCCCCAATTACATAATCCCCCTGTTTGCAGGTGTTTTGGAGGTCCCAAAGTTTGACATTGGAGAGGCAGCAACTCGACGCTTTAACACAGTAGAATTCGTCTCACTCAGGGACGAATAACAGCAAAATCCGTCCTGCCTAGGGACGAATTCCGATCAAGAGCAGATTGGTCATTTGTTTCAATGAAGGCGGCCTCTGGTAACTCCCTCTGTCCTTTGTCAAGTTTTTAGGTCATTTAGGTTTGCTTTATTCACTATTTTAAGCAACTGTTCACATGCATCTTCTATCAATTTCAAAGCATGAATTTTCCTTCTTATCACAGGTGCTACTAACGCCTTGTTTGTTTCTTTGATTGCAGGAGGAGCAACAGGAAGTGAGGATTTATCGATGTAAGCGGTGGCAACATTTGGCTCGCCGTTTCAAATGTGGGCATGCTTAAGGAGGAAGACTAAGTCACAAATTATAACAAAGACCAATTTAACGCTCCTAGCCCTAAAAAGGGAGGAGGGACGTCTATGTACCCGAGGATAAGAAATTTGAATAAATAGGGCTATGATTTC
>JAQPPZ010009043.1:0-18511 GCA_028583015.1 Wollemia nobilis | reverse complement strand
AAAACCATTGTCGGCTAAATTTTGATATAAAGATGCCACCTTCAATAAAATAAAATAACATGGTCATGTCTGGACAAGAATTCAATTATTAAGATATCTCACGAGGACAAAAATACAAACTTAATCGTTACGAGCTGTTTAATTTCACGTTTTGGAGTGCCAAGCATCAGTCGTCAAAAATACGTGAGAAGCTTAGAGCTACCAGTTTCATCCTCTCCAAACATTGTTAATTTATGAAATTACACGTAAGTTGACGAACTCGTCAAAGGCGTAGTCCATCGGTAATTAACGTATAAAAAAAATAAACTGAATTGTTGTGTCGCATAACGAGAAAATAATAAATAGTTTCGACCTTTGGTATATATGTGGAATAGGAGAGAAAGAAATGAGATCAATGAAGGCCAGTTGGAATGAGATTACTTTGATAAGGGGTGGAATCAGGTAACGATAATTTATTATAAAGAATAAATTTAAGTGGAACTAAAATTGAGAATAATGGCTTGCTGGAGATGATGGTCAGCAGTGTAGTAGCACAGATTCCCGTTTCAGATTGACCATATTATGTTTTATAAAATGCATTATAACTATCACAATCCTAACGTCCACACTAGACGATTACTGGTTTCTACATTGACCAAGATATTGTTGAAAACTACAACTTTGCTCAAAGGAGAAGGGAAAATAGTTTTCTAGACGATTCTGATCTTATATTTTAGTTATTCATTTTGTTTTTTCTTCCTCATTCTTAATGGAGAATAAACGAGTTGAAATAAATCGATAAATTTACTTAACCTCTATTTACAGTTGCTACCTTCACGGTGTTTGTATTTTGCGGCCCCAATGAAATGGTAAAGAAGAAATGCGCATATGCAAAGATGGCCACAATTCAAAGGCCTTTGTGAATACTGCGTGTCTGTTTAAATTTATTCCCCACTGTGTTTTGCTGTACTAGTTCAGTATTCACTTTGATGTGAAATTAAAAGACTAATGCAGAAATTAAAAAATTGGATGTGGAGAACACGAATTACCTAGAAAAAATTAGTTAAAAAATATACATATAAGATAAATTCATAGAATAGTTGCACTATAATAATCAATGCATGCATGGTAGATAGATTACCCTTGTAAGTTGTATCTAGAAAGTCATTGGAAAATATCATCCATTTTCTCACTTCATCCATTGGACCCATAACTTGACACCATTCTTATAGAGGCCACCAAGTACCCATTTGTGACATTTGTATCCATATGGATACTTAGTGGCATTGTTCATCTATTTTTTCCTCACTAGAGGCCACTAAATGGGTCCCAAGTTATGGACATTAAAATAATTGTTCATCCATTTGTGACATTTGTACAACTACTTTATATAATTTTTTAAATAAACTTTATAAAATTATTTTGTGAATAATAAAACACATAGTATATTCTATATGCCTATAGATTGCCCACAAACATAACATATTGGTTTTGTCTATCTCTTTGGTTCTTGTGGGCCATTAGTACCCATTTACAAAATATGTATTTATCTAATAATATTATGTTATATTGCTACCACCATGACCATATTGTTATTACACTTCCATCAATGTGTTGCACTTCATATCTTTTCATACTTCAATTGATGTATCTTAACATCCTCAATCTTGGATATTTCTCCATCCTTCACTTGGGGTATTTCTATCTTTACATTTTAAATATTGGATGCATCTTCATCCTTCACTTGGGGCATCTTTATATTTATAATCCATATTACACCTATCTATAGTCTTTGCATATCTTTAACAAGAAAATTATGTGCACCACCATTACCAATAGTTTTGAAGTAGTTATCCAATAACATCTCAATGAAGAGTTTTCACATGGTTGATCCCTAGTAAAATCATACAAGAAGAGGTATTAGTGTATATAACCTTGTTGATTTGAAATATAGTTCATTCAAACAATAAATTGAACTTCAAGAAAATAAAATAAAACTATGAAATTCTTTACAAGTTTATAAACGGTGGCTCCTTTTTTAACAAAAATATGTTTTACTTTTATAAGGACTTACAAAATTGAAATTATATTCTCACATTGCATAATACGTTAATAAAATATCATACAATACATTAAACATATAAATGAATACCTATTATTAATAATGACAATTTTAAGGGAAAATAAATACTAACATTTCATTAATGTCATGAATAATTTACATATAATTGAATTAAATATTTTAATAATTGTACATGAAATATGTCTTTGGTATATATTTGTCTTCAAAAAAAATGGAGAAATTCTTTTTTAGGTTCATTACTTAAATCTGAAAATTTTGTTCATTGCCAACGATAATAAACCATAAGTACCATATAATTGCATTACAATTTATAATTCCTAAAAAATTAGCTATTAGACTTAAGTAATTATCATCTTTATCTAACAAAATTTTCTTTTGGAAACCCAAACACTATACAAAAAAATAAATTAGGTCAAATGTCCAAGGAAGAAGGGTATTCCATGTGTTTGCTCAAGTAGCTTCATTTTTCTCTTTTCCTTTGATGGTTTTCTTTTGGTAATTTACCAAAAATTATAACTCTTGATTAATTGAGGTCAAGCCCTTCCTTGCTACATAACTTGGCATTAATAATCTTCTTTTCTCTTGTGTTATATTATTATCCGTTGATCATGAAATTGGTTAACATTAGTATCTAGCTTCTAGATAGGATGGGTTTCATAAATTTTACGAGAGTATCTTCACCGTAGGTATCAAATTTAAAAATTAAGTTCTTCTAATAATTTTCTATGTCCTTGAGTGTAATATCGACTATTCTCTTCAAAAGTTCTTCTTCCTTCATACTAACCATAATACCCATGGTTTTCAAAAGTTTGACTATATTTATGATTAGACCATTAGTCTTGTCAATGAGTTTGGTGCATCCATTTATAGTTCATTTTAGGGCTTCATTTTTTACTTCAATCTAATCTCTACACAGGACTAGATTATCATGCCTACTCATGTCAAATGTTTTTTCTACCAAGGAAGAAGGGTATTCCATTTGTTTTCTCAAGTAGCTTTATTTTTCTCTTTCCTTTGATGGTTTTCTTTTGGTAATTTACCAAAAATTATAACTCTTGATTAATTGAGGTCAAGCCCTTCCTTGCTACATAACTTGGCATTAATAATCTCCTTTTCTCTTGTGTTATATTATTATCCTTTGATCATGAAATTGGTTAACATTAGTATCTAGCTTCTAGATAGGATGGGTTTCATAAATTTTACGAGAGTATCTTCACCGTAGGTATCAAATTTAAAAAATAAGTTCTTCCAATAATTTTCTATGTCCTTGAGTGTAATATCCACTATTCTTTTCAAGAGTTTTTCTTCCTTCATACTAACAATAATACCCATGGTTTTCAAAAGTTTGACTATATTTATGATTAGACCATTAGTCTTGTCAATGAGTTTGGTGCATCCATTTATAGTTCATTTTAGGGCTTCATTTTTTACTTCAATCTAATCTCTACACGGGACTAGATTATCATGCCTACTCATATGATCTACACTAGCCTTTTAACATTCTTCTACCTTAACATTTGATAGCGTTTTCAATATTTATAAGTAAGCCTTATATGTTTCAATTTCCATTTGGGTGATATCTTATTCTAATTATAACCTTGTGATGATTTTTATATGCTTAAGATATATAATCAATGTCTTGTCAACCATTAATTTAAAATATTTGTATAATTTATGCATCAAATTTATAAGGATGGTTCTAACTAAAGCAATATAGTTCATTTTTACAAAATAATCATGATCTATACTAGTGGTCTTCAATAATAGTTTTTCTTATAACATAGGAGATTCATTTTCTTTTTTAATGGACTCTAAAATCCACTTATTAGAATTCAAGAGTTTTTTGTTAATTGTTTCCCTTATCATCTCTTATTCGGGTGTCCTATTTTTTACTCTAGTCTCTTTTCATGCATCAAACTTTGTAATGAGATTATTTAAGTATTACTTTTTAGCTTCATTTTTTATTTTTTATCACTAATTCCTTCATACTATCCTCAATTAGTTTAATATTATATTATAGAAGTCTTATGTTTCCTTATACATCAAGAGAAGGTAGATCAACAATTGTGATATCAAAATACTCTTAGGTTAACTTTATTTCCATCAAGATATCTGGCTTTTGATAGTAATTTTATAATGTATATCTTATTTAATTTATTATACCCCATAGTAAAACTCCTTACCTTTATTCCGACATCAAACACTATGTCACAAAATAACTAGACAAATTAATTTCCCTCCTTATCCTTTCCAAGTGTTGATCCGCTTTAATACTTCGATGAAAATATCATCATTGTCTTTCTATATCATTCTTATCAATACCAATGTGTTCCTCTACTTTCTTAACTTCAATATTTCATGGGTTTTATAGCTTTATTGATATTCTCTTCATTGTCTTCATATTTTATTTATTTCTTTTTTTTCATCCTCTTAGGCAAGGATGGATTTGTTTTCCACTTCTAATCATATTTATCATTATTTCCATCACCATCATTTTCCTCTCTACTAGCTCCACTATAGCTGATAATTTTTCTTCATTTTGAGGATATGGTGAGAGGGGTCTTCTTGTAATAACCATCCTCACATGGATACTAGTTAATAGGAAAATTTGATAATAACCTACTTTTTATTATGAAACAGGGTACTGTTGATAGTTATTGTGAATGTAGTACCAGGTTCAAGGTCATTGATGAAGGGAAGCAAATCAACGAGAAAAGATAAGAAGAGGAAGTGATGATTCAGTTCATGAGTACACGAACGCTCACATACTTGCATATCATGTAGATTGCATGATTGCTTGGATTATGTGTTTATTGTTGTTTAATTTATACAAGGTATTCATATAGTTTATGTGGTGATGATTATGAGAGCCACTGCTTTTATTTGAATGTGCACATAGCTTAGATTAGAAGAAAAATAAATATAAAGCATGAATGTAAATAAATAAATATAAGCAAGTTTGAAAGGAATCTGAATACGAGCTTAATATTGTGAATGTCAATTATGTTAAGTATGGGCAAAAATATTATTTGTATGTTTTCTTTGGTGTAAATGTTATGAGCAATACTAAGTGGCCAGTGAATACTTAAATAAAAGGAAACATGGTTTTCTTCATCATGAGATGGAGGAGCATGGCGTGAATTAGTGGTCGGTTAAACCACACCAAAGCTAAGTGTAAAGTGTCATTATGATATTAAACCTTCTCCATATTCTAAAATTGATAAAATTGGTGAGGCATATGTTCTTCTTGGAAGTAGTACGACAAAAAAGAGAGAAAAAAAAAAGAAATTGAGGAGTATGGTGGGGATTGCAGCACATATCGATAATTATAGAGTTTTATGGAATCCTTGAATAGCACTTGGAATGTGAAGTATCATGAAATACTTCAGGTAGATTACTCATAACAATATATCTAATTGTTTTTTTCCTTTAAAAAGAAAGAAAAAGAATTTGATTGAGCTGGGAAAACTGTTGGTCTTCCTATGTGGAACAAAATAGAAATACATTGTTGTGTGGTCATGTGTTATTATTTATATGGTTTGAATGGTTTCATTTCCATTTTATATTTGGATATGTGTTTGCATCGGGTAAGGATGTTGTTGATATCTAGGAAATTGTGGAAGGGTTAAATAAACTGCATGCATTAGTTCTATTGAGTGTTGTGTGAACCTCTAGTATACTTTTGCATGTTAACTTGACTATGAGTCAGTAGAATTGCATTCATTGGATTTTTGAGCCAAAATATGATCCCAAATTATTAAGATCCCTCTCCATAAAAGAGTAGAGATTCGTCATGTTGGTGATGCAAATAAAGTTATTCAAGCATTATAGTAGATGATTGTGGACAAGGGGCATCCAAGAATAGTAGACAATTACAATATTTGCTCTTTTAGAATTTTTCCATATGTATTCGGGTAAATGTTAATGTATGTTGGTGGGTATTTTAGTCTAGAATGCCTGAAGATCTCTGTTTCATAGACCTGAAAATGAATGTAAAGGTAGAGTTGAACCACCTTGTTGGGTGTCGAGGGTAACCTCAATGCATACTATAGATTTAGAATTCTAAAGTTATACCTGTAGCAGTTGTTTCAATGTTGTCATCAATGATTTTTGGAAAGTAGAAATTACAAGTTAAACTTTGTTGGTGTCTTTTATAGCTATAGAATGGGGTTAAAGTTTATGTTTCCAGTGAAAATGTGAATAATATAATTTAATATGTAGATTTGGTTTCGGTTTCATGATTTGAAATACCAAACTTGGGTTTATCATAAATTTGTACTTGGATACTATTGCATAGTAAGAGAAATAAATACTTGACTTGAATGTTGAGTTTGTTGGCCTAAATGGTATTGAAAAGTCTTTTCTTTTAAATTACTATTTAATATATACAACATCTACTAGAATAGATTAATCAATCTTGGTGTGGTGGAGTTAAATCATTTTGGTAGTCCTTAGTGCACATTTTTAACCTGAGTTTGCCAAGCTCTTAGTAAAAATTTAAATTATTTATAATATATGTGGTTGCACTAAGAGAGCGGTAAAAATGGAAGAATGTGGTAAATCCTACAATTTCTTAAAGGGAAAGCTATTTTAATAGATTCCTTAATAGACGATATTTCCAACATGTGTGTGTGTTAAATTTATGTTTGGTACATTATATTGCTCTTGACTAGAATACATAAATATAATGGAAATACTATGAAATGTTTGGTCTATTGATTTAGAATAACACTTTATTTTTATATGCTATGTTTTAAACTTTCAAAAGGAAAGCTTAAATTTTTTCTAGAAATGAATAAGTTAAATGTTGACACAGAAACCCCTATGTTAGTATCTTAAAAAGGGATTGGACTTTTCTTTAGATTGCAATATATAGATATGTTGGCTCTCCAATGATGTCAGTGCTAACTCTTCATGTTGCACCATTGGAGAAAAATAAAGAAAATAAATATAGCATGATTGTATATAATTGGAGTTCATAATCTAGTTTTTGTTAATTTCAGAGTACTTTGGTTTTAAAATATTTATATATAACATGTGAAATGTTGAGCATATTATTTTATAAGTTTAACTTCAATGTGGTATTTGCACTATTCATTTAAAAAAAAAAAACTAGAAAAATATAAGAAGTGGGTATTAAATCAAATTTGATCACTTCCTCAACTATTTAAACCTTTGATGTATCATAGGCTTTAGTTTATTATTAAAGTTTGTTTTACTTGGAAGACTTACATCCTTGTTGAAAATTAAAACTTAGATTAGATGGGACTTGGAACAAAATACTTGAATTAGAATGTAAAACCTTAGAAAATATTTCATGAGTCAAGTATCAAGAATGAAGGATGCTCAAGATTCACCTATTGATTTTTGAGGTGTGAGTATTCACACAATAGATTTTGAGTGCAATTGTAGACTGATAGAATTTGTTGAAGAAAACAACTTGGTCAGGTCTGGTAACAAGAGGTGATATGAGATATCTTCTCTAGGTTACATCTCGAATAGTACTATGATAAGTCTTGTGTTATTTTGACCCAGCTAATTAAGCCACATTGTATGGTATGTGACATACAAACATAGTTCATAAAGAGCATGTGTGATCAAGACCAAAGTCAAGGTATTGGTATGGCTCTAATTGACCTTGAGTAGAAGATAATTAGCCAGAATCTGGGTATATGTATGTTATTTCTCTATTCATTCATTAGTGAAATGTGGTAAAAAAAAGTTAAAGGTTTGAAATATCAAGAGATGGAGAAGAAAGCATCCACCCTCTAGGTGTTATGGGACCTAGAGGATAACCCCTATCATGGATCGACCCTCATTCCAGGACATGATGATGTCAAATGAGACAAGTTGACTCCACTAATGGAACCTTACAGGATTTGGCCAATCTTATCCTCTTGGGTGACTATCTGTAGTAGTATTCAACTTAAAAGTGGTGCAATATGCCAGTACTAATTTAAGCTTATGCTAATGGTTTTTTTTGGATGAAACATATTTGCTATGAACCTAAAAATAAACTTATGACCAAAATATTAAATTGAAACAAAGAAAAAACCAATAATTTACTTGTAAATTTTTAGTGGTACAACAAAGTGAATAGACTTGGGTTGTTACATATTGTATCATAGCATAAGTGGTTCTGAGTTGTAAAATTCGATTGTAAAATTTATTTAGTATAGTAAAAAAATAACTAATAAATTTCCTCTTTCACCTATAGGTCAAATGACACAAATGTTGCAAGGTGGGTTTTCAAGAAATCGTGTGGAAGGCAGGGAAGAAAAAACCATCAAAGGACCTACTAGGGGACCAAGCTTTGGTTTAAGATGAGAAATACCTCAACGTGAAAGAAGGATGAAAAGACTAAATGAACCACCTCTCAATGAACCTTTCATAGAGGGGTAAAATATTGCAAAAGTTGTTTAGTTATTGCAAACTCACATGGAACAATAAAAGGAAGAGATGGCCCAACAAAAAACCCATATGGCCTAGCAACAAGAATTTATTATCCAACAACAACAGGTCATAGAAGACCTAGCTAGGGGAAGATAAATTAGATTAGGCAATGTAGAGGAGGCACCTATAGAACTTGAGAGATCTAGTTTTGTAAGGGTTAGGGTAAGTAAAGAATTTGATAGAAACCTAAAAAAAGTTGTAATCTCAAATTTTAACAAGAAAGTTGATGGGAATTCAGTAGAAAATTGGCTAAGTGAACTACACTCATACTTTTCTCTAGTAGTTTTATCCTTTGAATCTAATACTGCTCTGGTAGTTATGAACATGACTGAAATTGCCCTAGATTGGTGGAAATCCTATAATAAAAGGAATAATATAGAAGATATAGACCTTATATGAGAAGATTTTGCTAAAGAATTTTAGGATAGATTCCTTAAAAAACAATATTATGTGAATAAATCTAGGGAATTCTCCAATTTGTATTAGGAAAGCATGACAGTGTGTGATTACCACAAAAATTTCATTCAACTATTAAAATATGTATCTCAATATGAAAGCAATGAAGAAATGAAGACACAAAAATTCATTCTTGGGTTACATCCTAGAATCATGATGATGGTAAATATGCACAACCCTGTTAATCTACCTACAACCTTTGATTTGGAAAGAAAAGAGGAATTCAATCAGGAAACTAGAAAGACCTATTTTAACTATCAAAAGTTATTTGAAAAGGAGAAATATGAACTCAAGAAGTGGAAAAGTGTTGGGTTTATGAGATGGGAGAAAGATCAAAACAAGAAACCCAAAGGGGGAGACCATAATAGGTAAGGTGGTAGAAATAAACCTAACTACCAGGGTGGTAAGCCCAAGAGGGATGGTAGAGAGTTTTCCAAAAGGTAAGATTAGAAACTAGTAGGTTAAGAAAAATACTATAGAAATTGTGCTCTTGGATTGAAATGAGAGTGGTAACAGGGAAAATAGAGCTCCACCAAACGGATGTTATATATGTTAAGGATATCATTATGTAAAAAAATACCCATAGAGCTTATCGACGCTATAAAGCACCAAAGGAGGCCACCCATAGGATCTATGAAGCCACATGTAGTTCTTAAATTGATGGTCAAATTACTCCTTTCTTAATGAATGGAATTTTTTTGATAAAGATGTAAAATTTTTTATTGATAGTGGATCAAATAATAGCTTTACCTCTACTAGATGAGTTGGGGACATACCTGTTAGAAATATATTTTTAGCCAACGGTTGGAAGGTAGAGTTCAGGTCAGGGTAAATCTACCATGTTAACCAATGCTTGTTTGACCCTCAATATTACTTTTCCACAAGGAGAAACTAATTGGCATTTGCATGTGGCACCTTTGTATGTGTTTGATATCATTTTAGGAGTTGATTGGTTATAGGATCATAAGGCTCTTTTAAATTTTGAGAGATGGGTAGAATTTATGGATGAGTTTAACTAAAGAATTAGTATTTGTTGTGGTCAAGGTAAAGTTAAACCACATTTACTATTTACAATGCAGATAAAGAAAGTCATAAGGAATAGGGGAATGATATTCATAGTTAAGATAAATAAGAAAGAAGAGATTGAAACAGAATTTGACATTTTCTAAAAGCATCATGTATTGGGAGAATACAAGGATGTGTTTCATGAGGATCTACCAAGATTACCTCCTTAGAGAGAATTTGATTTTTCAATTGAGTTTTTATCTAGAGCAACACCTATTGCAAGAGCACCATATAGAATGACACCTATAGAGCTAAAAGAGCTCAAAATGCAACTTCAAGATTTGTTGGAAAAAGGGCTAATTAAGCCAAGTGTGTTGCCTTGGTGAGCTCCTATATTATTTATTAAGAAGAAAGATGGTACCTTGAGGATGTGTATAGATTATCAGATGTTTAATAATGTTACTATCAAAAATAGGTACTCGTTACTTAGAATTGATGATTTGTTTGACCAGCTAAGATGAGAAACCATCTTTAAAAGGGTGACTTAAGATCTGGTTATCATCAGTTGATGATACGAGAAGAGGACACCTTTAAAAAATAATTTAGAACAAGATATGAATAATTTGAATTTACTGTCTTACCTTTTGGGATAACCAATGCTCCAGCTCCATTCATGAATCTCATGAATAGTGTTTTCAAAGTGTAGTTGGACCAGTTTGTGTTCGCATTTTTAGATGACATACTGATCTATTCCAAGAACAAGAAGGAACATGATCAACATATGATAAGTATGCTTGATATTCTGAGGAAGAATCAATTATACGAAAATTTATCAAAGTGTGAGTTTTATACTCTGCAAGTATAGTATTTGGGACATGTTGTCTCCATATTAGGGATTGTAGTGGATCCCAAGAAAATTAAAGCAATCATTGATTAGTCGACACCTACTAATGTGATAGAGGTACAAAATTTTATGGTAATTGTAGTATATTATAGGCGATTCATCAAAGGATGTTCAAGAATTTCCCAAGCCATTACAAACCTTTAAAGGAAAGGAAATGTCTTCAAATGGACATAATAGTGTGAAGAGGCTTTTAGAGTTTTGAAATAAATGTTGAAAACCGTATCAATTTTACAATTACCTGATCCAAATAGGTGGTTTAAAGTTTGTACTAATACCTCCATTGAAGGATTAGGAGGGGTTTTGACCCAGGATGATGCATTTATTGCCTATGATTCATGAAAACGTAAAAGGCATCAGGTAAACTATGCCACCCATGATTTGGAGTTGGTAGTGCTTGTACATGCCTTAAAAGTTTGGATATACTATTTTTTGGCAAAACCATTTGAACTAAAAATAGATCACCAGAGTTTAAGATACCTATTCACTCAACCCTTATTAAATATCAGGCAAAGATGTTGGATGGAATTTTTAGCTAAGTATGATTTTGGAATTGAGTATATTAAGGGTAAGGAGAATAAGGTAGTAGATGCTCTTATTAGAAGGCATATTTCCACAATGACAAAATGGCAATATGACTTGTTAGACCAAATTAATGTTTTGTGAGGAAAGGATAAATTTTTCTAATCTTATAATGCTCAGGTTGGGCAAGAATCTAGAAAGGAAATAGAATTTTTGTTCAAGGATGACATGTTATTTTATATAAATGTGTTGGTAGTTCCAAGGACAAGTGGATTGAGGGAACTAATCCTTAAGGAGGCACATAACATGCCTTATTTGATGCACCAAAGAGGGGCAAAAATGCATGAAATTTTGAGAAAAAGTTACTTTTGTCTAGGAATGAAAAAGGATATCACTAATTATGTGGCTAGATGTTTATAATGTCAAAGAGTGAAAGCAAAACATCTACATCCATCTAGAAACTTGTACCCTCATGAGATAAGCACACAAAAATGACAAGTGGTATCAATGGATTTTATAGTGGGGTTGTCTAAAACAAGATTGAGACATGATGCAATATTGGTAGTTGTGTATAAGTTAACCAAGATAACACATTTTATCCTAGGTAATGTGCAATATATCGCTCCTTCAGTAGCAAGTAATTTTGTTAGAAAAGTGGTAAGATTGCACGAATTTTTGGAGGTCATGATCTCTGATAGAGATTGTCACTTTACCTATGAATTTTGGCAAGCATTACATGAAGTATTGAGAACCAAATTGAATATTAGTACTACTTATCACCCTAATATAGATGGAAATACTAAAATAGTGAACCGGGTATTAGAAGACATGTTAATAATGTATCGTATAGATCAACATACAAAGTGGAAAGACTATTTATACCTAGTAGAGTTTAAATATAATAATAGTTACCATGCATCTCTAGGTATGACATCTTTTGAGGACTTATACAGGAGAAGATGTAGAACTCCCTTATCTTGGGACAATCCAAAGGATCGAGTAGTGATTGAATCGAAAATTATAAGAGAAATGGAAGATCAATTGAAAAGAATTTAGTAGAAGTTAAAAGAGGCCACAAATCACTAGAAGAGCTATGCAGACCTTAAAATATCACCAAAGGAATATCCTATAGAATACAGGGTATTCTTAAAGGTGAAATCAACTAAAAGTTCCATAAAATCTTCAAAAATTGACTCCAAATATGTGTGTCCATTTGATATTATGGCTAAGATAAAAATTGTTGCTTAAAGACTTGCTCTACCACCAAGCCTATCCAAAATCCATAATGTCTTCCATGTGTCCCTTTTTAGAAAATATATTTCTGATCCTACTCATGTTTTGGATGTTTCCAAATTGCATATGATCAACCCACTCAAAATTAAAGTTTGACCTATTCACATACTTGGTTTTAGAACCAAGAATATGAGGAAAATAAGCATAGAGCAATGGTGGGTCCAATGGGACCACTACTCATATATAAATGCAACATGGGAAGACGTGGCAGATATGCAACAGTAGTTCCCTTATTTGTTTGAGTAGACAAAGATTTTTTCAAAAACTTTTATATGGTTTAATGATAGTGTGTGTGTATATATATATATATATATATATATATATATATATATATATATATATATATATATATATATATATATATATATATATATATATATAGATAGATAGATAGATATATGCAAACATATGTGAAACTGGATACTAAGTAGAGTAGTTTATGTTGATTGAGTTACTGAGTAGAGTAGTTTGTATATATTTTGCATTACTAAGCAAAGTGGTTTTGAACATGTGATGGTGTATGTTTTGATTGAATGTAAAATTACATATTATATGAATTGGTTGTATGCTCAAATGTGAATAATTATGATTCTATGATGATTAGGATAATTGGGATATTTTGTGAAGTAGGAACATTAAATTAATTTGATTACTTTGGGTATTTGTTAAATATTTTAATGCAAATATATTTCTTAGTTAATTTTGAATAAAACATAGGGACTATGTTTTTTCCTAGTGGGGGAGTATGTAATGACCCTCGTCACACAGATATTAATTGATAGGAAAATTTAATAATAACCTACCTTTTCTTGTGAAACATGGTACTGCTGAAAGTTATTGTGGATGGAGGATCAGGTTCAAG
This sequence comes from Wollemia nobilis, assembly GCA_028583015.1. Lineage (NCBI taxonomy): Eukaryota > Viridiplantae > Streptophyta > Pinopsida > Araucariales > Araucariaceae > Wollemia > Wollemia nobilis. The sequence goes on along the minus strand of JAQPPZ010009043.1, from coordinate 4,957 downwards.
GTCATTGATGAAGGAAAGCAAATCAAAGGTAAAAGGTAAGAATAGGAAGTGATGATTCATCTTGCAAGTACATGGATGCTTGCATACCTGCATATCATGTATATTTCATGATTTTATGGTTTATGTGTTTGTTGTTATTTGATTAATACAAGTAAGGTATTCATATAGTTTATGTGGAGATGCTGATGAGAGCCACAAATTTTATTTGAATGTGCACATAGCTTAGATTAGAAGAAAATTAAATATAAATCATGAATGTAAATAAAGAAATGTAAGCAAGGTTGAAAGGAATCCAAATTCGAGATTAATATTGTGAATGTCAAATATGTTAAGTATGGGAAAAATTATTAATTGTATGTTTTCTTTGGGGTAAATGTTATGAGCAATACTAAGTGGCTAGAAAATTACTTAATTCAAAGGAAACATTGTTTTCTTCATCATGAAATGGAGGAGCATTACATGAAGTAGTGGTCTATTAAACCGTATTAAAGTTGAGTGTAAAGTGTCATTATGATCTTAAACATATCCATATTCCAAAATTGAGAAAATGGGAAGAGGCATATGTTCTTGTTGGAAGTAGTGTGGTGAAGAAAGAGAAAAAAAATGAGGAGTACAATGGGAGTGCAATACATACTAGTAATTGCAGAGTTTTTTGGAAGCCCTGAACAACACTTGGAGTGTGAAGTATCATGAATGACTTCAGGTAGATTACTGATAACAATATATCTAATTGTTTTTTCTTTAAAAAGAAATTGATTGAGCTAGAAAAATGCTTGTCTTTTTGTGTGGAAGAAACGGAAAGACATTATTGTATGCTCATGTGTTATGATTTAGTTGGTTTGAATGGTTGCTTTTCCATTTTACATTTGGATATGTGTTTGCGTCAAGTAAGGATGTTGTTGATATCCAAGAAATTGTGGAAGGACTAAATAAACTGCTTGTGTTAGATCTATTGAGTTTTGTGTGAATCTCTGGTATACTTTTCCATGTTAACTTGACTGTGAGTCAGTCGAATGGCACTCATTGAATTGTTGAGCTAGAATATTATCCCCAATTATTAAGTTCCCACTCCATAAAAGAGCAAAGAGTGGTAGTACTGATGATGCAAAAAAAATCATTCAAGCATGACAATAGATGATTGCAGAACATGGGAATCCAAGCATAGTAGACTATTATAGTCTTTGCTCTTTTAGAATTATCCTATATGTATTCAGATAAATGTTAATGTATATTGGTGGGCATTTCAGTCTAGAATGCCTGAATATATTTGTTTTGTAGACCTAAAAATTATTGTAAAGGTAGAGTTGAACCACCCTATTGGGTATCAAGGGTAACCTCAAAATCACTGCTTAGTTATCCGTAGCAATTGTTCAATGTTGTCATCAACGATTTATGGAAAGTAAAAATTACAAGTTAAACTTTGTTGGTGTCTTTTATAGCTATAGAATGGGGAAAAATTTTATGTTTCCAGTAAAATTGTGAATAATATAATCTAAATTAAATACGTAGATTTGGTTGTGGTTTCATGATTTAAAATACCAAACCTGGGTTTATCGTAAATTTGTACTTGGATACTATTGCATAGTAAGAGAAATAAATAATTGAATTGAATGCTAAGTTTTTTAGCCTAAATGATATTGAAAATTTTTTTCTTTTAAATTATTATTTAATATATAAAACATCTGTCGACATAGATTAATCAATCTTGGTGTGGTGGAGTTAAATTATTTTGGCAGTCCTTTATGCATGTTTTGATCCTGAGTTTGCCAGGCTCTTAGTAAAAATTTAAATTATTTATAAAAGATGTGGTTGCATAGGGAGAGTGACAACAATGGAAGAATGTGGTAAAGCTTGTAATTTCTTAAATGGAAAACTATTTTAATAGATTTCTTAATAGATGTTATGTCTAGTATGCATGTGTGTTAAAATTTATGTTTGGTACATTATATTACTCTTGAGTAGAAGTCTTAAATGCAATGGAAATACTATGAAATGTTTGATCTATTGATTTAGAAGAAGAACGCTTTATTTTCATATGCTATGTTTTAAAATTTATGAAGGAAAGCTTAAATTGTTTCTGGAAACAAATAAGTTAAATTTTGAGATAGAGAACCCCTAAATTAGTCTTATAAAAAGGGATTGGACTTTTCTTTAGCTTGCAATATATAAATATGTTGGATCTCCAATGATCTCAGTTCTGAATCTTCATGCTGCATAGTTGGAGGAAAATAAAGAAGAAAATAAATATAGCATAATTGTATATAATTGGAATTCATAATCTAGTGCTTGTTAATTTTAGAGTACTTTGCTTGTAGAACCTTTATATTAAAGATGTGAAATGTGTTGAGCATATTCTTTTATAAGTTTAAGTTCAATGTGGTATTTGTGCTATTCATTTTTTTTTTAAACTAGCAATATATAAGAAGTGGGTATTAAATCAAATCTGATCACTTCCTCAAACCTTTAAACCTTTGATATATCCTAGGCTTTAGTTTATTATTAAAGTCTAGTTTACTTGGAAGACTTATATCCTTGTGTAAACTTAAAACTTAGATTATATAGGACTTGGAACAAAATACTTGAATTAGAATGTAAAACCTTAGAAAAACTTTCAAGAGTCAAGCATAGAGAATGAAGGATGCTCAAGATTCACCCATTGATTATTGATGTGTGAGTATGCACACAATAAATTTCAAGTGCAATTGTATACTGACAAAATTGGTTAGAGAAAGTGACTTGGCTAGGTCTGGTAATGAGAAGCGGTATGGGACACCTTCTTTAGGTTTCATCTCGAATAGTACTGTGATAAGTCATGTATTATTTTAACCTAGTTGGTTAAGCCACATTGTATGGTATGGGATATATAAACGTGGGTCATAAAGAGCATGTGTGATCAATATGAAGGCTAGGGTATTGGCATGACTCTAACTAACCTCGGATAGAGCATAATCAGCTAGACATTAGGTATATGTATGTTATTTCTCTTTTCATTCATTAATAGAAAATGGTTGAAAAAAAAATTTAAGGTTCAAACTATCAAGAGATGGGAAAGCAAGCATCCACCTCTAGGTGTTATGGGCCCTAGAGGATAACCCCTATCATGGATCAAACCTCATGCTAGGACACGAGGACGTTAAATGAGGCAAGTTGACTCTATTAATGGCACCTTATAGGATTTGGTCGATCTTGTCCACTTGGGTGATTGTCTGCAGTAGTCTTAAACCCAAAAGTGGTGCAATATATCAGTATTAATTTAAGCTTATTCTAATGATTTTTTTTGGGTGAAAAATATTTGCTATGAACCTGAAATAAAACTTATGCCAAAACTATAGTATTGGAACAAAAAAATCTAGTAATTTGCTTGTAAATTTTTAGTGGTACAACCAAGTGAGTAGAATTGGGTTGTTACACTTCTATGAATCTTCCTTCAAGGATGACTAATTCAATGACTATATTCTTTTATAGTAATCCATTAGTATGTCATCCCCTTTAGTCACCTATTTAATCTCCTTCATTAGAGGTAAGATCTTTGTTAGATTAGTACAAACACTAATTAGTTGAATACTACAATTAGAACTAGTTTCATTTCTAAGATAAGTTTCTTCTATCAATATATCTTGCATTCCTATTGATATATTTACACTTGGAGTGGTTTGCATGTGTTAAGTGGAATTTTAAATTGAGGGTTCTTCTAAATTTTCTCATGTTAAACTATTCTAATCCCCTTCTTCTTTTGGACTCTCCTCCTCAACCACCTCATGGCCATATATCATATTGCTCCACTTGGATCAGCCTAATTTTTCCTTTTCATCTTTGAAACTTAATACCTATTGCAATTATCTTGAAAGTCGTCCTTATTGGATCAGAGACAGAAAAATGAAATCCTTTTATTACCTTGGGATCAAATGGTTAGACTCATTTACCACAAAATAGTTGCTCATACATTCATATCCATTTTATGCCATTATGCATGCTCACCAACAATTTTAGATTTTATTTTTTGTTGTTAAATCCAATAATCTTTTCATTTGTAAAATTAACACAATATCACATTTTCAACTTGCATAATTAAAACAATATAATTTTGCAATGACCATAAAACTTGAGTTTTTAGATGATGGGACCATAGTTGGAAGAAGATACAACACTACAAGCACAAGAAATACTCCACACAAATACAAAGGCTAAATCCCGTACTAACATAAAAAATGACATATTTACTATTGTGCCTTGATGTTGGCCTTCTTAATGAGCCACCCTCTCAAGGATTTAAAAAACAATTCTTATACAATTTCAAATATTTTAGTATTACCTCTAAGATATTAATCTTTAATGCCTAAAAAAATTTGAATCTCCACTTACAAACAAAATATAAAAGCCCCTTTTATATATATATATAACCAAAGAAAAAAATTTGAAATCCACTTACACAGACCCCAAATCTTATCAAATAGTAATAAAAGAAAGCCATGATAATTGTCATTATTGCTTTTGATATGCCTTTCCTCCTTCATGAGTAGTGAAAACCAATTGTATGTTGTAAAATGAAACACCACTCCATAAATCCAAACCAAAACCCAAGAAATGCTCTTAAGTCACCTGCAAACTAAATCTCTCTTCACATCTAAACAATACAATGCACATCTGAACAATAAATGAGATCTAACTTTGATACCAACTATGCAACGAAAAAAAAAAAGACTACGAAAAAACTATTATACTACGAATATATTGTCCAAGGTCTCATGGAAGGGTTTTTTCGTTATCCCTACACAAGAAAATATATTTAAAAAAAGAATAGATGACTAATCACCTACAAAAGTGGATCTAGAATATCAAAATATTGAAACACCTCATCAATTACTATCAAAACACTAAAACAACTAAGCAATCACCAACTGTCAACTACCAAGCTCATCTAAACATCACACTTAATATTACTATTTTCAACAATAAG
>JAQPPZ010009042.1:0-20848 GCA_028583015.1 Wollemia nobilis | reverse complement strand
TGATTTGATTTAGATTTTAAAAAGGTCAAAGAAAAACACCAAACCTTATAGAATACTATGGGATTTAGGATCCCACCGGGTATGCCAAAAATTATTGGAACAAAATTGGCTTATGGTTGTTATTTGTGCCTACGACTTTGTCAACATTGAATAGACAGACTTAATCTTGGGATCTTCTGTCTAATCTCCAGAGGAGGCTGGTTCCTTAATGGTTTTTATAAGAAAATAAAAAAGATAATTACTGAAAGAGAGGGAAATGTAGCTAGAGAGCTTTTCTCATGGTACAGATTAAACAACAACTAAGACAAATGCATATATCCTTGTTGTTCAAGCATTTATTATATCTTCACGCAAAAATCATAGTTTTTAAATGTGATTTAGATATTTATCTAACACACATATGTATCAAATTCTAACTCTAGAAATATGATTTATATTATGTATAAGTCTAGATTTTTAGAACAGATACAATATACAACTCAATAATGTGAATATAAGCAAATAATGTTAATACATACACTTGCACACTGTGAACCAGAAGCCAATAGAAGTGTAATTTTATTACTTGTATTTAGAGTACATACATCTAGTCTTGTAAACACCTAAGAGCCGACCTATTTTCAAGGTGCGTTTACTATTATATATACCCTATGGTGAATATATTTACAACTAGTATATTCTGACATAAAATCAATTACAAGCAATCAAGCTACAATAATGCTTCAATATGTTTTGCATGGCTTCTAATAATAAACAAAATTTGATATCAAAAAACTAGGATTTGATACTTCTTTCACTTTATGTCATCAGTTGCTGACACAAGCTTTTGGAGGTATGTTTATTTATTTCTACTTATATCTTTGTTTGGCGAAAACATGTCATGTCATGAAATCGCGACATCTTCTTGCAATTTGGATCTTTGGGACTGCTCACCGGTAAAAACCTGTCATATCGCGAAATCGTGACATTTCCTCACACTTTGGCTCTTTGGGACTACTCACTGGCAAAAACCTGTCATATCATGAAATTGTGACGTTTTCTTAAACTTTGGTTATTTTGGGTTGCTTGTTGGTGAAAGACTGTTATATCACGAAACCACGTCTTCTTGTACTTTGGCTTTTTTGGATTGTTCCCCTGCAAAAATCAGTAATATCATGAAATCGATACATTTTGGTGTTGTAGCTTCCTTTTCTTCTCCAAACCAGCAAAAACTCGTCATGTCACAAAATCACGACCTTTCTTATGCCTTAGTCATTTTTGTTCTTTATGTCTAAAAAATGAAACACTGGTCTCATGCTGTAAAAATTTTCTATCTATCAAGGTGGTATTTTTAGACTAACATGAACATAATTAATTTTAAAAAAATTCAATATATCCTCTACCATTTTTGTAGTCTCTAATGTCTCCTAAAGGTCCTAAATAGTTTAAAGTGAACAAAGTTTTTTTTAATACCTTATAATTTGTATATAATTTAAGATTATGACCCAATTTTGGTGTCAAATTGCTAATTCCTAATGTTTGTAGAATGTCATCAAACTCTTAATAACTATTAGAAGTTTATCTATTTTAGATTTTTTACATTATTTCTTCACTTTTCATGGTAAATGAAAGCATGTTGTTTATTATCATATGTTATTTTATGCCACCTCAACTTGAAATGATGGAATATAATTCAAGATATTTTATAATTGTCAATTTTATTATTCAACAATGAATCTTTATATTTTGTTGCATCAACAAGCATAAAAAATAATTATTCCAAACATAGTACAATAGTCAAAACCCATAAATATAAAAGAATACATAGATCAAACAATGAGTACTAATTCATATCTTGTCAATGATATCAATGACTATAGTAGTGTATTAATATTCCAAAGAGATGACTTGAACCAAAACATATCTCCATAAGGATATAAATTAGGGCAGCACATTCCTTCCTAATAATATGAATTGCATCATCGCATCTCTTCATAGTAATATATCATGTGTTATCATTTATCTCTTCCTAGGGATTTATAGATATCTTTCATCTCTATCCTTTGCAAATATATTTCATGTAATATGTAATTTATATATTTCATGGATATTCATTTGTGTTTTATTTTATCTACATGTAGTTAATCACCATTATATTATAGAAAATAATGTATGCTTATTTCCTCCTAACATAATTCTATCCTATATTTTTTCTAGTTCCAATATTTCTTCCTATGAACTAGTTCCAACTTAGTCATGGAGGGTTATTGTATTTGATGTCAAACATTTTTACTAATGGAGTATTTTTTCAAAGTCCCTATCTTGATGCGTTTTCCACTCAATACTTATCATCTAGCCTTAGTGGAGTCACCTTAATATTTAATAATTTTTTTCTAGGTGCCCTTGATTTTGGACCTAAACAACTAGTCTTTATATCACTTGATGTCAATAGTATAGTCTATCATTTTCTAAGATTTGTGTCATCATTCACATATAGTCCTTACTAAGACTTAGAAAACTTACTTCCAAAACTTAATAGTTTTATCATTGGTGTCTTATTTTCTAGTATCACTCTTTACCATAAATCATCCAACTTCACTAGTTAAATTAGGGAGTGATCCTCTATGTTGTATTCTTGACATTGAGGATGCTAGTCATTGGTATTAAAGAGAAGTTGGATTATGGAATTGATCCTTATTTGAAGTTTTTGGAGTTGTTTTAAAACCTTTATAGGTGCTAATAAAGCAGAGAAGAAGTAGATCGGAAGAGCTTGGAGAACAGACTTGAGAAGGGTTAATCTACCAACTAAGGAAAGCCATTTGAAAGTCCATCCCTGCAACCTCTCTCTAAATTTAGAAATAATTTCACTCCAATCTAATATTTTTGGATTAGAGTTAGTCAAAGGAAATCCCAAGTACTTGAGAGGAAGAGAGGACCTCTCAAAGCTGAGAAACCTAGAAATATTCGCTTGGACACGAATAGGAGTGTTGAAGAAAAAATTTTGACTTCATCACATTAATTGCCCCTCTAGAGGTAGCCAGATAATCCTCCAAATTCTCCTTAAATCTTCGTGCCTCCCTGAGAGTGGCTTCACCCATAAGCAAAGTGTCATCCATGAACTAGAGGTGGGAAATATTCTGCTCATCCTTGGCCACATAAACACCCTTTAAGTGACCATAGCTCTTATATTTTTGGAGCAATCTCCCTAGACCTTCTACCAAAATAATAAAGAGGTAAGGAGAAAGAGGGTCCCCTTGTCTCAGACCTCTAGATAGAGCAAAGGACCTAGTAGGAGAACCATTCACCAAGACTACCACTGTGATCGAGGAGATGCATGCTTTCACCCACTCAATCCACTCATGACAAAAGCCAAAGCTTTCCAAGATTTTTAAAAGGAAGGTTCGATTAACCCGATCATAAGCTTTAGCCATGTCTAACTTAATAAGCATCCCCCTAGATCTACTATTCTTCATGGAGTGGACAGTTTCTTGAGCGATGAGGATGTTGTCCAAAATTTGTCTGCCATGCACAAATCCTCCCTACTCCTGAGAAATGATTGAATCTAGAGTCTTCTTAAGTCTATTAGCCATCACTTTAGCAATAATTTTGTAAGTAGTATTACACAAGGATATGGGTCTAAAGTTCTCCATATGAGTAGCTTGATGGGTCTTAGGGATTAGAGTCAAGAAAGTGGAGTTTAGGGTTCTCAAAATTTGCTTAGAGTTACGAGCCTCCTCCACCACCTGATGGATATCATTCTTAATGATATCCCAGTAGTGCTAGTAGAAATCGATGGGAAATCCATCAGGCCCAGGAGATTTCCCTTTCTTTAGGCTAAAAACAACATCTTCCACCTCTTCCAGACTAACAATCTTAGTAAGACTTTCATTTTGCTCTTGGGTGATCATCGAGGGAATGGCAGATATGACTCTTTCTCTTGCTTGAACTCTTTCTATCAGTGGTTCAGTTAGGAGGTATTTGAAATAGTTCTCTTCCAAAAGGCCAATCTCTTGAGAGTCCTTAGTGATCTCTCCCTCAAGGTTAGTCAATCTGGAAATTCTGTTTAAATTCTTGTGTTGGATAGTGGTTCGATGGAAGAAGGCAAAGTTTCTATCTCCTTCCTTCAACCAGTTAATTCTTGACTTTTGTTTCCAAAAAGTTCTTCCTTCAACTCTTATTCATCCACTCGTCTACTGAGGTCATTTTCATAGCTAAGAAGGGCCTCAGTAAGCCCTTGGGCCTCCATCTATCATTGAAGAAGAGTGACATCCTTATCCAAGGCTTCCCTTTGTTTGAAAATATCCCCAAAGACTTCCTTGTTCTAGATCCTTATTTTCCTCTTGATAAAACTGAGTCTTTTTGCTAGAAGATACATATTAGTGCCCCAATTTGGCTTTCCTTCTCTCCACTAGATCCTAACTTTCTCTTCTAGATCAGGGTGAAGAAGCCACATGCTTTCAAATTTAAAGGGAGACTATCTTGGGTGGGTTGAAATATTCAAACTTATGGAGATGGGCCAATGGTCTGAGAGAGAGCCTGGTAAGATAAAGGACTCAATGATAAAATATACCTCAAGGCAACTCTTAGTAACAAGGAATCTATCCAATCTCTTAGCCACAAAGGCCTTCCCAACTCTTCTGTTATTCCAAGTGTATTGCCCCTCTTTTGGGACCACATCAATTAAGTTGAGGCTAGAGATGAAAGCGTTAAAGTCTTCACTACTTTTGTCCAGTTTCCTTACCCCCCTTCTTCTCACTGAGGTTTCGAATAGCATTGAAATCTCCTCCAATGATCCAATTATCATTTCTAGACTGGTCATGAGAAAAGAGAATATTATTCCAACACTCCAATTTGCGATGGGCATCAATAGGACCATAAATGTTCATGACCCAAACCTGGAGGGGGGAAGAGACCAATCTGAACTTAATAGAAATCCACCAATTACCTGCAAGGGATTCCACCAATGTACACTTTCTAGGATTCCATAGAATCACCAAACCCCCTACCTGTCCCTTAGCTGCATTTGCCATACCTTCTGCTCCTTTCCAAATTTGATCAATTTTATGAGCCATCTCTTCTAGAGTCAGCTTGGTTTCCTGAAGAAGAATTATGTTAGGGCCCTCCAAGCCTATCCTTCTCTTAAGGACTCTACATTTTCTTAGAGAGTGTAACCCACGTATATTCTAAGAGAGGATCTTCATTACGAACCACTTGTGAAGGGTTTTCCTACCAAAAACTTTGTACTCAAGGGAACCACCAGTCTAGAGTCCATGAGGGTCTTCCTTGTATCTTCTAGGAGCTCTATCAAAGATTTCCTTCCTCTCCTTAACTGAATTAATTTGTCTCTTTCTTTTGGTATATGAGGTAGACTTTAGTCCCAAATGTAGAGCACTCGAGGAGAGGTTCCCAATGTCTTTTGATTTTTTCCTCCTCTTCACTTCTTCAGTGTCCTCTTTTTTATTTCCTTCAAGATTCAAGGTCTTTGAGATGCTATAATTGAAAGGGACAATAGAAAGATCATGTACATTAGGAATTAAGGAGGGGTTTGAGGTAGAGGTTACCACATTTTTAGGAATAGGTCTTTGTTGCAGGAGGGTTTGGCCAATCTCCTCCTTTTCTAGTTGACAAGGCCCCTTCAAGGGAGGGTCCGAGGATCTTCCACCCAAAATCTCTTCACTCTGAATAGGCTCATTAGCATCCATCGGAGTATCTTTGCGGCTCAACCTTAGCTAGGGATTCCTTTGGATTAAATCACCTTCCTCTAGGTTTTTAGGATCTTTCATTGATTTCTCGACAAGAATTTCCATTGCATTTTTCCCCTTACTCCCTTCCTTGTTTGTCTGTTCATGTTCCTCTTAGGGGATATGCATGGATTCCTCCATCTCTTGGTTTATCTCTTGTAGAACCACAAATTTATTTGTTTGTTGATTTTTTTGTTCCCCTTTCTTCTGCCACACCTATTTATCCTTTTTGTTTGCCAATTTTGGAGATTGCCACTCTTCCTTCTTCCCTAATGGATCCTTCTTTTTCTCTATCTCCTCCACTTTTTGCTTAAGGGCAGGATAATTCCATAGGATATGGCCATGAGCATGGCAAAATCTACATCGAAAGGGCACATTCTCATAATCTAGGTCTTGGGTCCACTCATAATCCCCTGCACTTAGAATAATTGCCTTTGAAAGAGGGCTCGATAGGTCTACATGGAGATAAATCCGGCAAAGGTAGTTACACGAGCCTCTTTAGTTACTTTGGACATTCCTATATATTCTCCAATAGTATTTCCAATTCCTTTCAAGGTTTCCTCATTCTAAAATTCTAGGGGAGAGCATACAACCACACCCAGACCGAGGCTTTGGTTGGATTTTCTTTGTTGGGATCAAAACCTATGGTCCAATTCCGCATAAAAAGACCTACCCTTGCCATGAAATAAGGGCCCCCATCTTGAATCCTCTCCTTATCCTCCAAGCAGCTGAAAATGACAATGAAGAAGCCTTTAGGGTAGAGTTTAAGTTCTACATCTCCCTTCGGTTTCTAGACTTCCCTTATCCAATTTTGTAGATCTTGCTCCATCGACCAAAAACTTGTGAAGTGGTAAATTAATGCCCACTCAGATAAATAAGAAATTCCTTGTTTAAAGGATTCTGGTTTTACATTGAATCATGGTAACTCTATAGTTTTTTCTAGGCATTTATTGAGGGCTAAGGGTTGTGTGATCTCTTGTATTTTTCCCTCTTTAATAACTGCATGCTTAATACCTCTCGTAGAGCTCCCACTTTCTCCTTTAGTACCTTTGTTCTACACCACATCTCGAAAAGAGGGAGGTGGTAGGCCCCCTGAAGAGGCTACCATAAAAAAGAGAGGACACCACACTCACACAAAAAATAGAAAAAAGAGGATAACTCTGAACAATACCTTCCTTTGCAACTAGAAACCTTTACACCACCATGAAATGTTTGACCAAAAGCTCATAGTGCATGCATGGAAGAAGCCTTGAAACTAGACAATCTGGGCTCTTGAGCCTACATGCAGGGGTAAAGAACTACATCCAGGTTGCATGCACCCACCAATTCTCATTGCATCCAGGTTGCAAGCACCACCAAATCTCACTACATCCAGGTAAAAAATTGCACCCCGATTGCATCCATGAATTCATGAACCTCACACAAAACTTCAAAATTAAAATTTTATTTTTGGAAGGGTTAAAAATATGCAAACAAATGAAATGGAACAAAGTATGGATGGAAGGTAATTTAATCATAGTAATAAAGCAATTTTGAGGAAAGCAAAGGCTCCATGGAACACATAAGAGATAATTGTGGAAATTCAAGATCTTGCTATAGAGTTTGAAGAAATCAGGTTTACACATTCATTAAGGGAAGGAAATAAATGTGTAGAAAGGCTAGTGTAACAACCCAATTCCAACCATATTGGGAGATAAATTTTTTATAACACAAGTAAGATTCACCAAATATGTACCAAATAGGTTCAATCAAAGCTTTCAACCACATTTAAAGTTTGAGATGTCGTAGCATCCCTCAAGTGGATAAGAGTGGTCAATCTCCTATAACAACTCTAGGGTTCACCTTGTATAGTACCCATACAACTTAAAGGATAACTTCACATGTTCTCCCCTTTTACTTACCTTTCTTTTAAGGATATTTTGATAACAACATAGGGATTAACCCTATTTTTTTTATCAAGAAGGAATATCAATATCACGACTAGTCTCATTCCATCTCTACTAGTACCTAGGTGTAAAGCTTCTTTAGTTTTACCCACTATACCATGTGTAAAACTAATGTGCTCAATTAAACCATCCTCTTGATGGTTTAATTGAGGCGACTATCATCTGTGTGACATCCCTCACCTGAACATCCAACAATAATTCAAGGATTCCAGTGACTATCACACCAAATGACATCTCTCATAGGTTTACCCAACCGTCTATTAGGGTTTCTATAATTATTATTTGTGTGATATATCTCACATGGATACCTCACGGTCCATCGGGGTTCCATCACCCAAATCTAGTTATAATGGTATCTAGGTCTCTGTGGATAGAAGAGACGATTCATGATTTGCCACCCAAAACTTTCCCAAAGACTTTCACCACCTTTGGGCCCACTTCACTGGTCTGTTACTGAAGCACCCATTGTAAACATAAGGGTTTGTTACACCATAATTTCCTTAGTTTTGGTACTATCCTTTTGGGTCTAACTAGGATTATTTCCTAAGGTGATTTCCAAAAGGTACATAACCTAAGCCCAAAAATACATGATCCCAAACATTCCTTTTCCTCTCTCTCTTCTCTCATCATCACATTTGTTATTCTATCAATTTACATGCATGAAGTAAAGCATAACATCTACTTAAGAGATGTATATAAAATTTAAATATACATGCCATAATGAAAGAAACATTCTAGTAATAAAGCATTGCACACTATATCAAGAATTCCTTTTATGTAACCCTTTGAATTCATCTAAACATAGAAAAAAATAGGCTTGTTGATTCATAATTGAATATATTTCAATTTACAAAATTTCCTTCTCAAATAGCATAAAAACTACTTGTTACATTCTTTAACAAGTACTTCTCTTTACAAAGTTCATAAAATAAGGAGCTTCTTAAAAAGCCACAATGAAGCTCTCGAAATCACACTTTCCTTTATCACCTCCGAGGAGCAGATAGGTAAGGGATTATGATAACTCCTTTATGAAAATGTAAACCTATATGCATATTTATTTTCAGTGCATCTATAAACAATATTTACATAATCACATCTTTCATTATTTTGAATGCAAAGAGAAGAAACCCCCATTAGTTTTCCTCAAGCATACACATTTTATTTAGTGTAAAAAAAATAATTCCATAAGTACTCCTCTAAATGCATTTATATGAAACCCCCATAACCATCCCTCTAAAAGCATTAAAATAAAACCCCCATAAGTTCCATAACAACCTTTGGACTCCACACCCAAACATCAAATCATAATCTCCATAATATAAAAGACCTTATTTATCTATACAAGAAAAACAACATATAGTTTTAATTCATTTTATTCCTTAACCATAAAATGAATAAAAACTATTTAATAATTCATTTCATCTTGTAAAACAATAATTCAATATCTACCAATATTTTTTCTAAAGAGATAAATACATACTTAGTGAATATTGATATATAATACAAAAATATTTTGTAAAACATACTTTCTTCATTTAGTCTTATTCCTAAACCTTAATCTATACAAATAATAATTTAATCTTCACCACATTATTTCTCTAAAGAAATAACTATAAATATGACTTGTCGATTAATAATACAATTTTTTTTTTCAATCCATTCATATGATCCAATGTAATTATTCTTATGATATTAATTAATTTAAACAAATCGTAGAATAGAAGAATCATAAATAAAAAGGATCCCCCCACTTTGCATAATATACACCCCCCTAAAAGACCTTTAATTCATTTTCAAACACGAATTTCATTCATGCAACTAAGACAACATAATATCATATAAATGTAAGGCATATACAAATCAACCATTCAAAATTTAGAATGACCAATAAGATTTCCTCAGCCGTCCATGATCCAATAATAATATTTCATTAAAATAATGATAATATTTATTGTTTCCTAGCTCTTATGGGCAAAAATTAATATATATTAATGTTATTAATATATATTAGGCATACATAAGAGCAAAACGATAATCTACGTATTTCCACTCTACTACCATTTCATGACAAGAACCAGGGTGCACATCACACAGTGGCCACAAACCCTAATACCAATATATTACCAATAAACCAAAGGTCATTGAGATACACAGGGTAGGTAAGGTTTACGCAAGTATTTCTTGGGATTACGTTGTCATTTTTAGCCCACACAGATAGGCACACACTCCATGAACAAAGACCAAAGTGCACAAAGCTGGCAAAGTTACTTGTTGTTGTTGCTCTACGAAATCCTTAAAACCCTCTCTATACTTCACATTCTCTACTGAAGCAAAACTCTTCCCAAAAATATTCCTCTATTCATTATCATAAGGATTTTTAAAGAAAACCAGGAGAGGATTCACTCATGGAACGAAATTATCAACCACTCGTAAATAATTTCTTTCTATTTGAATTAAAATTTAAACAATGTAAATTCATTCTAATAATTGCTATTGTTTTCTACTTTTTCTTTTAATTACTCTAATATTTATAGATTATTGATAAGTCCACTTATTAATATATTAAGCACACATTAGAAAGCCAATGCCTATTATAAATATTAATAAGCCCATCTTATTAATATAAGAAACCACATTAGACATTTTGATAACCATAAATATTAATAAGTCCTTATTAATATTTATTCAACATTACACTGATGTCCTTTTAAAAGTACCACCTTTAATATTAAGAAGTCCCCCTTATTAATAAGATAGTGGAAATCATAAAATACTCTTTAACCAGATTACTTCCAAAACAAAGGTATATTATCACATGAAGTAAACAATGACAAGTGCAAGGAAAGTAAACATACAAAACCAAAACAAGTTGGAGTGAGACACCACCATTCCTTACTTCTCCTATCCAGTGCACAAAGGACTCTTTATGATAACTTTGAGGTTATCAACCTTTGTAGTGGATGGATTTTTTAGGTGATGATGACTACCTACAAGCACAATAGTATGAATGCATGAATGCAAGCTACATGTGGTAACCTCTTGTTACCCTAGGTACATCTTACCCTAGAGTCATTTATCACATCATTTCCCTTTTGATACCTCGTTCTTGATGGTTGAATTCCTCGCCCACCCACAAGGCACCTAGTCCTACAAACACAAACTATATCAGTAGTACCATATCCTTACAACATAACACAATTGCATATAATCAACTAAATGCATCCAAAACTAAGTATTAATCATCATCTATCAATACAAAGTCCATCTCACTAAAAATTTTGACCAAGGTGGGTCATGACATACTACCCCCTTGGACTAAACACAATCCTTTGTGTTTCTCCTGCAATAAACATTACATGTCATTTTCATTTTCAAATAAATACGGAAAATATCTTTTCATGTCATCCACTTTTTCCCAAGTGGTATTTGTCTTAGAATACCGGTCCCACTGGACCTTACATTGTTCTAGAGTTTGATTCCTCATAATTTTGGAATGAAACTCTAGAATATTCATGGGCTTCACCTCAATCATCGAGGGATCGACTATCTGCAAATTAGAAATATTCCACACATGGTTAGGATCAACAATATATCTCCTAAGCAAGGATACATGGAAAGTGTCATGGATCTTTGACAGGTTGGGTGGCAAGGTAAGATGATAGGCTACTGGACTTATCTTCTCAATGATCTCAAAGGGCCCAACATATCGGGGATCCAACTTAGTAGACTTGATGGTGCTTTTCATGGGCTTTACTCTTAAGAATACTCTGTCTCCCATAGAGAATTCTCTAGGTGATCTCTTAAGATCAGCATAGCTCTTTTGATGATCGATGACTTCCTTAAGCCTTTGCTTGATCATCCTAAGTTGTTCCTCCTTCACTCGAATCGTGTCCGATTCGATGACAACCCGATCCTCTAGATTATCCTAAGATAGAGGAGTTCTGCATTTCCTACCATACAAGGCTTCAAATGGGGCCATACCCAAGGAAGCATGATGACCATTATTGTATGCAAATTCTACCAGATGCAAAAAGTCTTCCCATCAAGACTTCTGGTCCATGTAGTACATACAAAGCATGTCTTCCAAGACCTGGTTTACCCTCTCTATTTGACCATCTATTTTTGGATGGTATGTAGAACTTATATTCAGCTTTATGCCAACTACACGATGAAGAGCTTGCTAGAATGCAGATGTAAATCTAGAGTCTCTATCTAAGATAATCACTTCAAGAAACCCATGCAACCTGAATATCTCTTTGGAAAATATGTTAGCCACCACAAGAGCATCATCCTTTGTACTCCTTGGTATAAAGTGTACAACCTTGGTCAACTTATCGACCACTACAAGGATTGCATCATGTTGGTACCTATTCTTAGGTAGTCCCACAATAAAGTCCATGGATATGACCTACCACTTTTGCATAGGTATATCATGTGGGTATAAATATCCTATCAGATGCCTATGCTTAACTTTCACTTTTTAGCATTCCATGCATCTAGCAACAAAATCAGTGATATCTTTCTTCATACTTATCTAGTAGAAAGTATTTTTCATATTCTCCCTCATCTTAGCCCCTCTAGGATGAGCAGAATAAGGAGATCTATGCACCTCTTGCATGATCAGTCTCCTTAAATCACCAATTTTTGGTATGACAACCCTATCTTTAAAGCACAAAAGCCCATATTTTATGCTGAAATCCTTGTTTTCTCTAGGATTTCTTACCATCTTTGCCTAAATATCAATGCAATACTGATCTTGTAATTGTGTTCTCCTAACTTGGTCCATCAAGTCTATGTGACTACGGGTCAAAGAAGCTATATGCCTTCTTCTACTTAAGGCATCAATGACCTTGTTCTCCTTACCTTTGATATACTCTATACCAAAGTCATACTTAGCTAGGAACTCGATCCATCTTCTCTGTCTAGCATTGAGCATAGGTTGAGTGAAGATATACTTCAAACTTTGATGGTTGATTCTTAACTCAAAGGGTTTCCCTAGCAGGTAATGCCACCACATCTTGAGTGCATGCACAACCGCTACTAGTTCCAAATCATGTGTAGCATAATTCACCTCATGCTTCTTGAGTTTCCTTGACTCATATGCCACAACTAATTCATCCTGGGATAGCACTCCTCCTAACCCTTCCATTGATGCATTAGTACAAACTAAAAAGTTCCCCTAAGGATCTAGAATCTTCAGTATAGGTGTTGTAGTAAGTTTCTACTTAAGCAACTCAAAAGCAACCTGCACTTATCTATCCATTTAAATTCCTTTTCTTTCCTTTGAATATTGGTTATTGGATAGGTAATATTGGAATAGTTCTTCACAAATCATCTATAATAACCTGTAATGCCCATGAAGCTCTGTACTTTGAACACATTAGTGGGTAGTGGCCAACTCAAAATGACCTCAATCTTCTTGGGGTCTACTATAATTCCTTCTATAGATATGATATGTCCTAGATATTGCACTTCTGGGACATAGAAGTCATATTTTGATAAATTGCCATAGAGTTAGTTCTTTCTTAACAACTCAAGTACTATCCTCAAATGCTTATCATGTTCTTCCTTATTCTTAGAATATATCAAGATATCATCTAGAAATATCAATACAAATCGATCCAACTACTTTCTAAATACATTGTTCATCAGATTCATGAATGTTATCAGTGCATTGGTCAACCCAAAAGGTAATATTGTGAACTCATAATGCCCATACCGGGTCTTAAAAGTAGTTTTGTGAGTGTCCTCCTCATGGATTCTCAATTGGTGATAACTTGATTTCAAGTCAACCTTGGAAAATATTGTTGCACCCTTCAATTGATCAAAAAAATCTTTGATCCTAGGCAAAGGATATCTATTTTTTATGATTGCTTTGTTCAACATTCGATAGTCGATGCACAATCTGAGCGAACCATATTTATTTTTAATAAAAAGGATGGGTGCACCCCAAGGTGACACACTGGGTTTGATCAACCCCTTCTCTAGCAACCCTTGAAGTTGCACTTTCAACTCTTGCATTTTGATAGGATTCATCCTATAAGGAGTTCTATGTATAGGTTTAGTTCTTGGCATCAGTTCGATGGTGAAATTAAACTCTCGCTTTGGTAAAAGTCCAGGAAGATCTTTAGGGAACACATCCCTAAATTCTTGCAAAATTGGGTGTTTTCCAAACACCTCTTCCTTTTTATCCTTCTCAACCTCATTTAACTTTACAAAAAAAACCATTCCTCCTTTTCTCATGGTCTTCTTTAGTTGCATAGTTGATAACAACTAGGGTCAAAATGACCCTTGTTCACTAATGATTCTCAATCTTCTATTATATTTGTCAGTATAGTCAATCCATCTATCTTGGAAGTTAATCAGGGCCTTATGAGCCTTTAACCAATCCATCCCCAAGATGATGTTGAAGGCATGTAGTGGAGCTACATATAGGTTCCATAAGGTAGAGTCATTGGGTAGGGTGATCTCGATTGTAGGAAAACACTGATCCACTTAGTAGGTCTGTCTAGAACCATACTCGACTTTCCACCCTTGTGCCAAAAATCCTAGTCTTTCTAGCATATCCCTAACTATACTAGAAGAGATGAAGCTATCTGTAGCGCCACTATCTATTAAAATATTGACATCTTTATCAAATAACTTACCATTCAGGAGTAAAGGTGTGGCTTACCCATCAAGGTTTTGGTTACCCATGGTTGCATAGATCTTGTGGTTGGGTTCCTCTAGTTTCTTACTTGATCCTGCTCTATGTGGGCACTTGTTTGCATAGTGTGGACCCCCATAGTCATAACAACCACCCTTGGGACCTGGATGCTTTTCTTGATTCTACTCCTTTGGCTTTTCTAACTGAGCCAAGTTAGGTTGCCTACGAGGTTGAGGATTGTTATTGTTATTTCTCTTTTGGAACTTCTTCTTGAAGTTCCCTTGTTTCCCATCATTTTCCTTCTCAAACTTTGGGTTCCCTTTACTTTTCTTATTTTGCTCTTGCTCCCATTTCATAAAGTCATTACTATTACTTTTCCTTAGTGCTTGATGATCTACTTTAGACAACACTGAATAATCAAAGGGAGTAGTCCTATTCAATTGTAGATTAGACTCTACTTGTCGAGCCAAGTCATAAGCTTTCTGCAAAGTGTCAGGCTTATGCATATTTACTAAAGATCGAAGCTTAGGGTCTAGTCCTAAGATAAATTTATGTACCTTCATACTCTCATCCTGCTCATAGAGTGGTACATACTTCAACAATTTTACAAATTTTTGATGGTAGACTTCCACCATCTTTGTTCCTTGAAGGAGCATGGAGAATTCCTCAAATTTCTCCATATAATATTGCTCCATGAGGAACCTCTTCTTAAAGGCCTTTACAAACCCTTCCCATGTTAGATTTATAGCCTCAATCTTGTGTCCAGATTTAAAAGTTGTCCACCATTCCAACCCTACCTCTTGCAAGTGAATTGTAGCCCAAACTATTTGGGATATAGAGGAATATTTTTTTATGGAAAAATAGGTCTCCAACTCATTCAACCAAGCCTCGATTGAATCACCCCCATCTCACCCCATGAATTTGGAGGTCTTTACATTTTTCAGATCCTTGGCTAATTCTACCTCAATAAGGGCTCTAACTTCTTGTTCTCTAGGATCAGTAGTTCCATCTGACCTAGCCTCAGGATTTCTATTTTGGGAAGTCTGACTCATGATAGTCTCCAACATTTGCTTTTGTTGGTTCATTTGGTTTCTTTTCTGTTCCATTTAATCCCTTTGCTTCTCAATTTGCTCCTACAGTAGTGAGACAATAGCAGTGAGGTTCTCTACCTCTCTATTTGAGTTCCTCAAACTTTCTCCTTGGGGTCTCTCCTCAACACTATCTGGTCTAGGTTGCCTTGGTGTTTGGAAAGATCCCCATATTCCTCTTCTTGATCTTGGTGCCATAGTTCTTGGCCACACAAAGGAGGGTTGAGTTAGGTTACAACTTCTTCTTCAAATTGCACTTCTAACCCCTAGTTAGTTACATCCTTCTTGTGAACTAACGACAGAGTATTATCATCTATAAATGATATTAATGGTCACTCTTACTCCATGTAAGGTGTCATTTCCCAAATGGAAGATCTATTCTTCTAGAAGTCACTCATCAAGTCTAGCCAATCCTAAGTTTCACTCTATGGAAGCTACTAGTCCTATGACCTAGAGCTCTAATACCAACTATAACAACCCAATTCCAACCATCCCGAGAGAGAAATATTTTTATAACACAAGTAAGGTTCACCAAAGATGTACCAAATAGGTTCAACATAAGCTTTCAACCACATTTCGAGTTCTAGATGTTGTAGCATCCCTCGAGTGGATAGGAGTGGCCAATCTCCCATAAAGACTCTAGGGTTCACCTTGTACACTTCCCATACAACTTAAAGGACACCTTCACATGGTCTCCCCATTTTCTTACCTTCCTTTGAAGGACATTTTGACCATAGCGTAGGGATTAACCCTATCCTGTTCTATCAAGAAGGGATGCCAATTCCATGACTAGTCTCATTCCATCTCTACTAGTACCTAGGCATAAAGCTTCTTTAGTTTTACCCACTACACCATGTGTAAAACTAACATGCTCAATTAATACATCCCCTGATGGTTTAATTGAGGTGACTATCACCCATGTGACATCCCTCACCTAGATGCCCAATAGTCATTCAGGGATTCTAGTGACTATCACACCAAATGACATCCCTCATAGGTTTACCCAATTGTCTATCGAGGTTCCTATGATTATCATTTATGTGATATCTCTCACATGGATACCTCATGGTCCATTAGGGTTCCATCACCCAAATATAGTTACAATGGGATCCAGGCCTCCACGACTAGAAGAGATAATTCAGGGTTCACCACCCAAACCTTTCCCAAAGACTTTCATCACCTTTGGACCCACTTCGATGGTCCATTACTGAAGCACCCATTGCAACCCTAAGGGTTTGTTACACCACAATTCCCTTAGTTTTGGTACTATCCTTTTGGGTCTAACTAGGCTAGTTTCCTAAGGTGATTCCCAAAAGGTACAAAACCTAAGCCCAAAAAGACTTATGAACCCAAACATTCCTTTTCCTCTCTCTCTCTTCTCTCATCATCACATTTATTATTCTATCAATTTACATGCATGAAGTAAAGTATAACATCTACTTACTTAAGAGATGTACATAAACTTTAAACATACATGCCATAATGAAAGAAGCATTCTAGTAATAAAGCATTACGCACTATATCAAAATTTCCTTTTCTTTAACCCTTAGAATTCATCTAAACATAGAAATAAAATAGGCTTATTGATTCATAATTGAATATATTTCAATTTACAAAACATCCTTCTCAAATAGCATAAAAAAACTACTTATTACATTCTTTAACAACAAGTACTTCTCTTTACAAAGTTCATAAAATAAGGAGCTTCTTAAAAAGCCATAGTGAAGCTCTCCAAATCACACTTTCCTTGGTCACCTCCAAGGAGCGGATAGGTAAGGGATCAAGACAACTCCTTTATGAAAATGCAAACCTATATGCATGTTTCTTTTCAATGCATCTATAAACAATGTTTACATAATCACATCTTTCATTCTTTTGAAAGCAAAGAGGAGAAACCCCCATAAGTTTTCCTCAAGCATACACATTTCATTTAGTGTAAATAAAATACTCCCATAAGTATTCCTCTAAATGCATTTATATGAAACCCCCATAAGTATCCCTCTAAATGCATTAAAATGAAACCCCCATAAGTTCCATAACAACCTTTGGACTCCATGCCCAAACATCAAATCATAATCTCAATAATATAAAAAGGCCTTCTTTATCCATACAAGATAAAACAAAATATAGTTTTAATTCATTAACTATAAAATGAATAAAAACTATTTAATAATCCATTTCATCTTGTAAAACAATAATTCAATATCTACCAATTTTTTCTAAAGAGATAAATACATGCTTAGTGAATATTGATTTATAATACAAAACTATTTTGGAAAACATATTTTCTTCATTTAATCTTATTCCTAAACCATAATCCATTCAAATAATAATTCAATCTTCACCGCATTATTTCTCCAAAGGAATAACTATAAATATGACTTGTCGATTAATAATACAAAAATTTCGTTTTTGCAATCCATTCATATGATACAATGTAATTCTTTATTTGATGTCACTCAATTAAAAAAATCATAGAATAGAAGAATCATAATATAAAAAGGACCCCCCTTCTTATAATATACACCCCCCCTAAAAGACCTTTAATTCATTTTCAAACACTTCATTCATGCAACTAATACAATGTAATATCATCTGAACGTAATGCATATACAAGTCAACCATTCAAAATTTGGAATGACTAATAAGATTCCCTCAGCCATCCATGATCCAATAATAATATTTCATTAAAACAATGATAATCTTTATTGTCTCCTAGATGCTATGGGCAAAAAATTAAACCATGTAATTCTTAATCTTACACACTTGATATTTCCATTAGGCATATGTAAGAGCAACACATCAATCTGCATATTTCTACGATGTCACCATTTCATGGCCCGAACCAGGGTGCATGTCACATAGTGGCCATAAACCCTTATACCAATGTATAACCTATAAACCAAAGGTAATTGAGATGCATAGGACAGACAAGGTTTACACAAGGATTGCTTAGGATTACGCTATCATTTTCAGCCCTCACACAGATAGGCGCACACTCCATGAATAATTTATATGAATTCAACATAGGGATAGGCTATGTATGATAGAGAGTAATAGCTTTTTAATTTAAAACTAAACACATAGGATATTGAATGGACGTTCTCTAATTTGGGCCTTTTATGCTGATTGGAGACGTATAGGATGAACATAATAGTCTTCTCCAAGGTTAATGGTAGCCAAAGCAAAGCCTATCAAATGTTATCAACACATCCAGTCATAATCTCCTGAGTACGCATACCATAAACAAAGAAAACTTGCTATACCTAGTTCCTATGTGGTTTTCACAACGTAGGTCTTCTATATTTCGAGCACACAATCCAATCTATTATTTTAAATCAATCCAAACATCATTGATTTCTTTTCACAAAACTAAAGCAACTACTTTAGGTAGAATACAATAAACACAAAGTACCTTATATATTTCGGAGATACTTGATCGGAGAAGACCAAAGTGCACAAATCTGGAAAAGTTCATTGTTGCTTTTGCTCTACGAAATCCTCAAAATCCTCTTTGTAGTTCACATTCTCTGATGAAGCAAACCTCTTCCCAAAAATCTTCTTCTATTCATTATCATATGGGTTTTTAAATAAAACCTAGAGAGGGTGTGCTCATGGAATGAACTTATCAACCACCCACAAAAAATTTTGTTTTGTTTGATTTAAATTTTAAACAATGCAAATTCATTTTAATAATTGCTATTGTTTTCTTTTTTTTATTTCTTTCAATTACTCTAATGTTTATAAATTATTAATAAATCCACTTATTAATATATCAAGCACACATTAGAAATTCAATGTCTATTATGAGACCATCTTGTTAATATAAGAAACCACATTAGACATTTTGATAACAAATATTAATAAGTCCTTATTAATATTTATTCAACATTACACTGATGTTCTTTTAAAAGTACCACCTTTAATATTAACAAGTCCCCTTTATAAATAAGACAATGGAAATCATAAAATATTCTTTAACCAAATTACTTCCAAAATAAAGGCATATTATCACACAAAGCAAACACCAAAACAAGTTGGAGTGAGACACCACCATTCCTTACTTCTCCTATCCAACACACAAAGGGCTCTTTATGTTAACTTCGAGGTTATCAACCTTTGTAGTGGATGGACTACCTACAAGCACAATATTATGAATTAATGAATGCAAGTTACATGTAGTAACCTCTTGTTACCCTAGGTACATCTTACCTTGGAGTTATTTGTTGCATTATTTCCCTTCTGGTACCTCATTCTTGGTGGTTGACTTCCTCGTCCACCCACAAGGGCACCTAGTCCTACAACATGAACCATATCAGTAGTACCATATCCTTACAACATAACACAATTGCATATAATTAGCTAAATGCATCCAAAACTAAGTATTAAGCCTCATCTATTAATACAAATTCCATCTCACTAAATGTTTGGCCAAGGTGGGTCATGATATCTAGCCAATAGAGGGGTTTTAATTGAGCATCGTGAAGTTAAATTCTCTTTCCTTGGTTAGAGGAAGTAGTAAGTTTAGGTGAAGCTGACAAGAAAATGTTGACTGCTTGAATCAAAAAATGATTAAGATTTACTTTAATGTTTTTCATTGGTAATATCTGCTTTATTTTATAACATTAGTGTACTTTCATATAAACTATGTATTAATTTTTTTGTGGTTGCATTTGTGCTTCACAAAAGAAACTAGCAATCTAGATTTGGTACAACGAGCTATGATTGTGTGATGTTTTAGAAATATCACTCTACTAAGATGTAATGCATAGATAGTAGAGGTGAAGTTTTGATATTGTAAACGTTGTAGAAAAATGTTAAAAAATATGTTGAATTTTGAAATATTTATATTCATATACAAAATTCAAAAAGTTTTAAAAAATTAAAATCAATAATTTAGACATTTTATGTAAAATGGCGTAGATTTCTAACTATAACAACTAAATTGAGATGAAAATTAAAATTGTTTGTAAACTCTCATACTTTAAGAAAAAATTGTGATTTGACAAAGATGGAAAACCCAAATACAACTCCTTATTTTCTATATATATAAATATATATATTGTGAAGTGTCTATGAAAACACACCTACTAGACACACCATATTTTTAGCACAAGAATTTGGCAATCAATTACCTCTACTCCACAATCATGTGGATAAATAATAGTAGGTTGATAGATATTGTTTTTTAATGATGACCAAAATATAATTGTGTTTTATTTAGTACGTTAGGGTTTATAGTAATTTTTAATGGTATTATTAATTTTTTAAGTAAAAAAATAATATATATATATATATATATATATATATATATATATATATATTTATTTATTTATTTATTTTGTTAATAATGGTGGAGTGCTTGTCACTAAATTGCTTTGATTTGATTCCCTACACGCTTAAGATCTCATTAACTTCATATTTATCTAACAAACTATAATTTATAAA